>PVJX010001680.1:0-152546 GCA_004027295.1 Dolichotis patagonum
CTCATTTCAATGGATATAACGTGAATATAAATTTGTTTTTATAGTGCTTCACTCTACCAAGGTCCAGAAAAATTCCCACAAGATCCATAGTTCATCCATGATCTTTTCAGTGTGGATAGATTCCTATCAGTAAATACGTAGTCCATTCACCTGATAGGAACACTCTTTTTCAGTTTTCTTAAATTGCTATTTAAATCAGCTTTTAAATTTGCAGTCCAATGTGAGGCTTCATCGTAAGCTAGAAACACATTACATCGCCCATGATGCTCAGATTCACCTCAGACACTTCCTAACTGCCGTGACTATTAATAGATGCCTGGACCCGCCTTTCTGGTAGTACTAATGTCTACATCTGAGGATCTGTTCTCATCTACTTGTGATATTTATAATATCAGTGCGATTAAAGAGAGAGAAAGAGAGAGGGAGAGAGAGAGAGAGAGAGAGAGAGAGAGAGAGAGAGAGATGTTCCTTGAGGTATCAATGACTAACGATATTCCCCATCAGCACTTGTGACCTTACGAAACATGACTATTAATATTTACATGTACTTATACAAATCGCGCACACATAGCCACCACTGATTCCAGGGAGAGAGCTGACGGCAGGGACAACCAGAAAGCAGAGAATATGTATCCAAGTCCTGGACACCTACACTGATGGACTCACAAAAGGACTTTGAAAAACATGGGACCTCAGTAAATCTTAATTCACTGCTTTTGTGCAGTGACTGGTACTTTCATTGGCTCCTTATAACCCAACCAGAGTTATTAAGCAGAACTAGCTAAAATAATTTATTTCAGTATTTGTTCATTTGTTTCTCAAAATGTTTTCATGATAAATTTAGAAGGACAAAATCTTTGCACATTTAGATGCTCACTAGTGGTTAATGCAAAGCAGAACAGTTCATACTGCTTTATTCCAGCATGAAGCCGAAAACAGCTATTTTCTCTTTAATAAGCTTTCTAAATTAGTAAGTGGGATGGACCACAAGAGGATTACAGACACCCAAGGGTAAAAATAATTTAATGAATATGAATATATTAGGAATATTTTAATTAAATATGGTTTATATTATAATTTGTTCTGATATTTTATTAACATGCTTTCACTTGTAACTCTATCAAAATATGCATACAATCATTGCCAACAATTTTTAATGATATGAAGTTTTAATAACTCCAGTCAATATTCAAATTAAAACCAATGCCAATGTCTTTTATCTAAACTGTTATAGCTCCTCCAAACATTTTAAAAATTCAAAATTCATATTACATTACTCCCTCAAAAAAGATTCCCACTCAGTTTTCTCCCAGAGAACGTCATATGTATATTCGGTCCAGCAAGGACACCTTCTCTTATTAATAAATACAAGGACCTCAATGTTGTGCAGACAAAAGGAAATTAAGTATGAGTTTTGTCAGAAAGACACTAGTCTATTAAGGGATAATTTTTTTATATTGAATTCAACTCTTTGATGGTTATTGACTTTTGTTCCAACGTCAGAAAGGTAAATGGTCACCATCCTCTTGGATTTAGGACCACAGGAAGATTGGATTGGAGCAGACAGCATGCTGAACAGACATAGATCATTACCTGGCTGTGATATTTTTTCCATAACATGACAAACACTAGTAATGGTTGGTGCCTGGCTTGTGTACTGCAACCATGTGCTAATGCATTTTTTTTTTTTTAAAGAGCTGATAGTTACTGCCTGGCCACCCTGGGAACTCTTTGGCCTCAGCACTACTGTAGCCCCAGACTTTCTCTTACGGAGCCACCTTTGTTCCTCTGCTTCCAGTAAGAAAGTAGCCAACATTCAGCATGTAGCTTTGGGGTAGACATGGCCACTCTTAGTAATTCATGCCACACTTCCCAGTTGTTAATATTTTGAGTATGCCTCTTGCAGTCAAGATATCAGCCTGATGGTTTGTTCATGGAAATTTACTTGTTCTTAGAGGATTAGTGCATCTTGTGATTACAAATTTTTTTTTTTTGGTTTGCAAAATCTGTCCCCCACCCTGCCACAGGAATATTTCTTTCATTTCATTGAGTCTAAGTGCAAAGTTTTTAAACACTGAATTTTTTAAAAATTGAACTGTCTTTTCTTACCTTAGCATCAGATAAAAAATCAATTGAATGCAGTTTTAGTTCATTATTAAAAGGGCCTGACGTCATATTTGAGAAGTGTTTGCTATTCTTTTGCATTTATATTATGAAAAAAATGATTATAGTTACAATTAATTTTTGAAAGGATTTGATTCTTCCACAGCAAGCTTACCCTCTTCGTCACAATCTTCCTGTCACCACCATTCAATCCACTTTTAACTTTCCAATCAGTGGATACAAATACCACCTGATGCAGTGTGTTAGCATAGCTAAAAATCAGGGGCGAAGCACTTCCAGCTATGAGGACGTGATTTTCCATTTAACGAAGGGAAAAACTACTTTTACATCCCTTCAGAACAATACTCAATCAACTGTTTGTCATACCCTGCCTTTTTTGAGCACACAGTAATTTCAAGCATAAAAATTTCTCCATTACAAAAGAGGCACTAGTGGTGTGTAAAAGCCTGGCTGCAAAGAAGGATAAATTTGAATAATTTGCAGGAAAATGGATGCACTTTGAGACCATAATGCTAAGTGAAATAAATCAGACACAGAAGGATAAACGTCACATGGTTTCTCTTGATGAGAAACGCAAAATATAAATAACTCAAAGAACAAAATAAAAGAGAAATGGTAGGAAAAAGAGAAGAGGGAAGTAGACTTCGTGGAGGTGGGAAAACATGGAGGAGAGGTGGAAGACAGGGAAAGAGAATGAGGAGTGAAAATGATTAAGACGCAATATGTATGTGTACCAATTCCCTATGAGGAATGTAACTAATTATTACGCATGGCAAACATATCCTAATAAAAACAGAAACAAGTAAACAAAGAAAGGTTAAAAGGGCTCTGCTTAAAGCCAGGTTGCACATTTGCATATTTGCAATTCAAAGAAGAGACCCTTAAATGGCTCAAGTAATGAATTGCGCAAAAAAGCCATAAATAAATTAGGCAGAAGCAGTTTTCATAGGAGGTGGGCAATTTGATTTGCTGCGGTAAGGTTACATTGGCACACTTAAATACATTTACTGTGAATATTACATGCCAGATTTTTCAGTTCACTTAGATTTACTGCTTTATATTTCATATATTCTTCTTCTTCAAAGTCTATGTCCTAAATTAATTAATTATTTACTAGTTTTAGGGCTATAGTCTTCTACATAGGAATGCAGGAACAATTAGCAAACACTGTTACTGGTCATGACGGGGAAATGACTGATCATGAGGCTGGGAAAAAACATCAAGTATAGACAGTGTAAGGATTTAAATTCCTCATCAGGAAGTCTGGGAAGCAATTGCTTTCTAACCTTTTATAGAAATACATTTTGCACTAGTTATGATGAAGCAAAGTGGTAAGGAACACAGTTCCCCTCAGTGCTAGTTTTGGTTTTTATGCATTCTACACGCAAATAAACTGGCAGAAGACAAATGCATGGGACACAGAAAGCCTTGTTTCCTCTAGGGTTCCAGTTCCTTTGGCCTGGCAGCAATGTACCTTGGAAATATTTCAAAATGAGCACTGGCACACATTCAGTGACACGTTGGGGCTCACTCCTTCATCAGAGTTAGGTAATCATCATCCCCTTTGGGGAGTCCCAAGTGTCCTTCTGCTCACTGGAGCCATCCAGGGAGTTCTTTCTGACAGATGGCTGCCTGTTTCCTGCCAAGGTAGGGTCATGAAATTCTCCTTTCTCCTTCTTTATCACTAAGAGTACATCTTATTACACCAGGCATGGGCGGTAGCTAGATAACACCATTTGGATTCCTATACATCTCTACAATTCCTGCCTGGCTTTTCAACCTCTTACACACCATAGTTACTTTTCAAAATGATAAAAATCTGTACAGCACACTGGGGTAAAAGGGTGAGGATGGGTGGAGGGGTTGTTAAATAACAGCACATTTGTGACATAGCTATACACACAGCTACTGAGGAATCCTATAATAAACTAGGGCGCTTTGGATTTCAGTCATTCAATGATACCAGAGCAATACACCTTTTCAAGTCATGCCCATTCCTTTTTTTTTGTCTGTGAAATCACTTATTCACTGAATCTAACTTTTATTGTTAGGTTAGTCTACACTATAACTACACGCTATATAAAGCATTCAAAGAGATAGGAACGTAGTATTTTCCTGCTATGCAATACCTTCATGCCTTTTGAATGTAAGCTCTATACCTGTCTTTTTCCCCTCCAACTCACTCTTATTCAATGGTAAATTATAATGTCCTTATATCCATTGGATTCTTGGTTTGCAAAAATAAAATGATTTTTTCCCATAGTTTATTGAATTGACAACCTGTTTATCTTTTGTGAAATACATTAATGCAACTTTAAAACATGACCCAAACAAGTAAGCTCAAACTGCTACTAAAAGAGGACTTTAAAAATTCTGGACACAGATTTACTATGATAGTATGTTTTATATATCATATTTTGGAACAGAAACTAAGGGAATCAATTACTTAATGTCCTTGTAGAGAATTATATACTGTTTCTTTCTATTTTTGTCTTTTTAAATGTTTATGTAATACAATTAGATAGTAATAAAAATATTTTAAAAATCCATAAAAAATAAAACTAAATTTCTAAGAATGCAGTTAGAAAATAGCAATGATTACTCTACCACATATCTTGATCTTAAAAGCACAGTCAAAAGTGCTGTTTTGTGACCTCCTATTTTTCAAAGCTGGAGCCCCTTATTAGGCTTAGCTGTCTGAAAGTGAGACTGGTGTAGTCACTTTCCCATACAGGGACAAAATACTAGACATTTGTCACTTAAAAGAGGTGGATTTTATTTGGCTCATGGTGTCAGAATGTTCTGCCCATAGTTGACTTGATCCAAGGCAGAAATGGCATTGTGGAGGGTATAGGAGAGGAAATCTGTTCAACCTGTAGTGGAAAGGACACACAGAGAGTAGAGCCATAGAGAGAGACAGAGGGGGAGCAGACATGGGCCAGCAGCGGTATAACTCCTAAAGGCATGCCTCCAAGACACCCCCTTCAATAAGGCCCTGCCCTGATAACACTTTAAGCTGCAAACACATCAATAGATTAATCCACCCATGAGTATAATGGTTCTGCTATCCAATCCCTTTCCAAAATCCTCACCTCTAAATGCATGAGACTTTTGGGGGACATTTTAGGCCTAAACCATAGTAGAGGACTCACACTTGGAAGGACACGTCTTATGCTCTGTTGTTGCCATCTTGAATTTCTTAATGATTTTTGAACAAAACGCTCACATTTTTGCTTCGCACTGGGACTGCCCTTGATATAATGTTCTGGGTTTACATCATTCTTTGCTTTGATTGCTCAACAGGTGGGTGAAAGTCACAGCTGCTTTGGTGAAAGACAGCCTTAAACTCTTAAGGGATGGCGGAATTTGCAGCCTGGAGCAGCAGTTCTTGCGTGTTTGTAGACTTGTGGAAGTCGTAGACAGTGGAAGTCGTCCCTTGTCTGCAGTTGTGATTTTCAGTGGCTCAGCTACCTGATGTCAAGGGTGTGGTTGAAAGAGTACATGGAAATTTCCAGAAAAAGACAGCTCCTGGGTTTTAAGTGGCAAACTGTTCAGAGTAGTATGCCAAAATCTTGTGCCATTCCATGTGGAGTATGAGTCATTTCTTTGTCCAGTGTAACCTGTCCCTACCTACCAATTAGTAGTCTTCTCATTTATTAGATCAGTTGTCACTGTATCGCAGAGCTTATGTTCACATCACTCTTATTTTGCTTAATAACATCCGTAAGTGCAGTGGTAGAGATGGAAGCCATTGGGCTAGGCTAAAGAGACGCCTTAAAAGTGCTTCAAGTGAAAACGTGAAAGGGTTATATTTTGAGAGAAAGTAAATGACCACCATTCCATAATTTTACTGCATATATTGTTATAACTTCTTTATTTTATTTTACTATTTAATCTCTTACTATGGTTAATTTATAAATTCAATTTTATAATAGGTGTATATGTATGCGTAGGGAAAAAATAGTCATATCCCACATAAGGATCAGGACTTGATGCATTTCAAGCATCTGTTAGTGTTCATAGGTGAAATTACCAATGGATGAGGAAGGGTCATTGTACTTACAGGCCCCATTGCTACCTTCTCTGTCCAGCCACCAAGTAGCTCAGCCAGTCAGTTGCGATGGCAAAAACAGCAGCCAGCCTATTTAGGGACTGCTCGCAGCTACTGCTGACCAGGTCCAGAGAGACCCACTTGACTGGTGGTAATTTCCTGCCAGTCTCTTCACAGATCAGTACAGGAATAAGAAAGAGTCCAGAAAAGGCCAGCTCTCCTGCCTCCCTGCCGTATGGTCAGCCTTGTCCAGCTCTGTGGCATTTTACTCCCAATAGGCTGCAAGTTTACTCTTGTTGCCACGGTGATGAGTTGCTCTCTAAAAAGTTAATTTTTTTTTTAGCCTTCTCTTTCTTCCACAGCAAATTTACCTTTTGTAGTTCTCCTGGAATTCTATTCTACTTAGCATCCTATTCTTCCTTCTGTCACTGTATGAACAGATTTCCCTTTTAGATTTGAAGGAGCTAAGTCTCCCTTTAATTATGTTGAATTTGTATATGAATTGACTTTCTTATTCTTCACTGTATACCCTCACATACAAAACTGCATCTCAAATCTTGCACTGTGGTTTAATACTTGGGTTACATACAGTAACACAGTGTTATTCCTGCAACCTGAATGTAACGTAAGTTGTGTTAGTTAAGATAGCCAACGGAACAATTTGCTGGGAGTATCTTCCAAGTGAGGAAGCATTATTAAAATTTTATTTATGGGGTTGAAATTTAAATTTACACTGCTAGGTAACACGCTGATTAAAACAAGAGGAAACATGGAGAGAAAGGAAGAAGATATAGTTCCTAGTGCAGAACAGGTGGAAATAGCTTATAAATAGTGGCAGGGAAGAGGCTATTTTTAATATTCTGAGCCCTGCTGCAAAACACAGAGCAGTCTGGGCTTAGAAATCTTCAGATATGGCTTAATAAAAAATGTAGGGTTTTTCAAATGAAGTGCTTTTTTCTTTGAAAAGAAAAAAAAACTATTATTGTTACCTACAAGAGAAATTGTTGGTCTTGGATCTTAAGTAAACGTCCAGCCAATATTTGTTTTCCATATTTTTTAATTGACTATTATGTTGAAATTACTGTTCTGGGACTCTATTTAAATGGAACATATCCTATCCCTATGCTTGTAATCATTGTTGACTGAGGATGACCAACAATAAAAGAAGGAAACATAGAGGTCTACTATGAAGGTAGAGAAGAATCATTTCATGGAAGTCAGCCTAACGAAGATAGCATCTTTAACTGTGCACTGGATCCATGTTGTGAAACAAAAGAACAAAAAGCAAATGACAAAAACAAAGCCATCTAATTCTCAAGTGCTACCCTATCTCAAGAAAATTAGACTCCCTGGGGATAATCTTGAGGCATCAGGACACTATCAAGCCCCTGGGGAAGGCTTTTGAGGATCCATGTGGCTCATCTACAAGGAAGGTGTACTAGCATTCCCCAGCATCAAAACCCCTTTGGGCACCATCCCTAGAAGTTTTGATTTGGAAGGTTTTGGGTGGTATCCCAGAATTCCCATTATCAAAAATTTGTTAGTTGTTGCTGAGGTTATTAGTAAAGGAACCATGATTTTAAGTGTCTGACTTAGGAAAACTATGAAGGGGTTTTTAAACATGTGATATTTTAGTGAATACCAGAAGGATGTATGGATAAAGGAAATGTAGTTAACTGAAAGGATTCGAGGTATGGCGTGTGGTATGAGAAAGGACACAGATCACAAAAGAGAACTGGAAAAATTGAGAAAGGTCTACCTATGCCAAGTGCCCAAGGAATACTACTAAGGGATTTCAGAGAGATGGTTGAAGCTACAAGAAGAGAATGGACATCAGTGATGCTATCAATATTTCAAAGCATTGCATTTCCTTCTATAGCCGATGTAACTTACTGAAGGACTTTTAAGTAGAGAGATAATATCATCTTATCCACAGTTTGGAAAGTTCATGGTGGTAACAGACTACAGGTTGTTGCAAATATTCATGGTGATAGAGTGAAAAGATGATTTAAAAATGAATCCACAAGACTTTAAGACAAATTGAGGTGAGGAAGGATTCAAGGACAGCTCCTCTACTTTGGACTGGCGTACTGTAGAGAGGCTGAACGAGGAGCAGAGGCACTGTATCAGTGATATGCAAGCTGTTTGTACTTGTGCAGAGTCTCTAATTGAACTTCCAGTTCCTGATTAATAAAAAAGGAATAAACACACACTCTTATGGCTTAGATCAAGAATGTCTTTTGAAAGCCTCAGGATCTCAGGGGAAGAGCTCCTGGAGTGGATTAGGAGGCCACTGAAGTCATCGGTGGATTCATCCACTGCTGAGTTCCAGGGCTGTGCATGCTGTTGGGAGATGGGGGCTGTCAGGGGCAGCAGGTTTCTGGGGTGTGACTTGAAAGGGTGGCTCTCCTTCCCCAACTGCTGTCTTCACTCTCTCTGCTTCTCGGTGCCCTGATATAAGCAGCTTTCCTCCATGACGTCCCTCTGCCCTGCCCTTTCTGCTAGGCAGCCTGCAGACCACACAGTGCGACTGTGAGTCAAAATAAACCCTTGCTTCTTTAGATTGGGAGAGTTCAGTATGGTTTCTCAGCATCAAGCAAAGGGCCTAGGACACATGTAAATTATAAGGTCATAGTGGGATTAAATGAAGCTGTGGGTAAAATATTTAACAGAGAGCCTAGTAGATAATCTTTGCTTTCTCCATTTAATGCATACAGTCTTCACATTACCTGAGGAAAAGCTTAGGTCTTTAAGCAGGTAACTCTATAGTTTTGATGATCGACTGTACTAGTTACATTGTTTTTTCTCCAGCTTTCAAACACATATGCTGTTGATTTCAGTAAAAACACAGAGAAAACCACAGTGATACTATCATCAGACTGGAACCAAATCACAGAGCAAAACTAACTCTCTTTCTTATGGTGCTATTTTTTATTTTTTTGCAAAATAAAGTTAAAATTTTAAAAGTAATTTCCAAAAAAAAAAATATTTGAAGCAACACTCAAGCCCTGTTTTATTTTTGGAGAGGGGACTCAATTGCTTCGCAAGAGCAAGTTATTATTTTGTGCTTCCACTGGGTCTCTTTATTTAAGAAATTTGATAGACAGAACTAATGTCTTGCTTCATGCCCTGGCTCTTATCAGAACTTTTCTGTGTGTATTTAAGCTCCAGAGGAAATTATTTGACCTAAGATAGAATAAATCCATTCAATGATCAACAATGTTTTAACAGGGTTTTATTCTCCTCATGTCGAATCAAGAATACAATCTGTTGACCATTGCACTATTTTGTTTCCCTCCGCATTAATATGTGACAAAAATTTGAACCCCAGCTTTTCAGGTCAGTGATTAACGGATGAATGAATTAGCTTAAAATGAAAATCAGCTCACAGATGAAAATACTTGCCTTGGAGTCTCAACTTCCATGAACTATATGCTGGCTTGGTCATATCTGTGAAATTATAGTCCCCTGGCATTTAAAACTTTGGCCTCTAACAATCTTATTTCTTATGACATTAAGCTAGAAGGACTTTCAAAAACAAAAAAGGAAATGATATCAGATTTTAAAATCCTCTTCCTTGAAATATTCTATTTTCAACTATGACATCATGCTTCAGAAAACAAGTCTTTCTATTTAACTGAATGTGCGGTACTCTCACAGAAATACCGCTTCTCTGAGCAGAGTGAGCTGGGCTAAGGAATGGTCACCTGGGAAGAAACAGAAGTGTTCAGGTTTCTAATTCTTTCAGAATTACTATTACAGATTGGCATACTTACCTTCAATCCTTAAAGTAGCAGCCATGTTTATACCTCTTTCCTCAGAAAAATAGGCCAAATTTCTCAACTTTGCCTGAAGTGCCTGTCATAAATCAGTCTGAAAAACCATTTCTCCTTGGTTATGAATAAAGTTTTGCAGGACATACATATGTCTGTGTATGGGGGAAGGGGGTATGTCATTTCAGGACAATAGTTCTTCTTTGCCCTTTGTGGACTGTGGCTGTCATCCCAGTCAATCTGTGTCCTTTCCAAGTTACCTTTGCCACCCACCAAGACTGACCATTAGGCTAATTCAAAGCATATAAAGAAATTTTGTAAGGGAACACTTAATGGCAATAAATATATTATGTCCATTCCAATGAGTATTCTTCTGTAATATCTTTTCTTTTGAATGACTTACAGATTCAAGGGCTGAGCCAAATTAGCTAGACCCTGAAAGTTCCACTAATTTATTGTGATAATATCTTCTTTCAGATGTGACCTCATAAAAAAGCTACGCTTTCATGGGGAAATTTTTGCTGGAGATAGCTAGCTGACAATGCGTAAGTACTGTGATCTGTGAAAGTTAATTACTTACGTGCCTGTGAACTGCAGGATGGAAGTACAAAGAGAAAGAAAAGCCTGTTATTTCACTATGAAATCCTAAATTCTGCGCAATAACTGAATTTGAATTAAAGGTTTGTCATTTATTAGTTTGTTGGCCTTGGTCAAATTATTTACCTTCTGTGACCTCGAATTAACTCACTGACAAAATCTGTGCTAATTATATATAGCTCAAAGCAGGTATTAGTTCTTGATTAGGGAAATTCTATGAGACAGAGTATGTAAGTACTCATTAGTTGCTGGGTATGATCTGTTCACTTTGAAATTAGCAAGTTTTAGAATGTCCTTAAACTTACTTTGGAGCAAGGTCATTTTCTCCAACCATGTAAATAACCTTATGAAGGAATTCAAAGTTTATTTTTTGGATGTAAACTAATTTACTATTTTGTGCATGCTTATGCACTATTTAGAATAACATTATTGACATATTTACAAACACAATGACAAAAAATTCATGGCAGTAGACAATGCAGGAAAACACATGGATTCTGAAGAGAAATTGGATGCTACCAGTTGAATCATTCATGTTGCTAGTACCCCAGAGGTTGCCTGAAACATCCTTTCACATTTTTGTGGTAAACTGGTGCCAAATAGTAGACTTTTCTAAAGTGATGCTGGCTGCACTAGGAGAAACAGGAGTAGCTCAATCAAAGCTGGCGGGAGCCTAACAGCTTTGGAGGAATTCAGGCAAGAATCGCTAGGGGGTTTAGCATCCTTTTGTTGCTAGCCAGGAAACTTGTTTCTGATGGCTAGATATTGTTTTTAATTACAGAAGAAGCATATTATGGATTTCCTATCCATCTCAGTAATGCATTTCAATGTTTTGTAACTGAATTGTTATTGTTCCTGTCGCACTTGCCTTATATCTGACATATTAGAAGGTGAAGGAAAGTGATTAGAGACAATGTCTGTATAAAAGGAACATCAAGAGAGCAGATGACAGGCAGATCTGCTGTCCCTGGAGTACTAGTTTGTCTTACAACCCCAAACTATGCCACCCTCTCCACTCAGATTACAGATACAGCATCTTATCTAGAAAAATCCAGCATACAAAGGAAATATTAAAGAAAAAGCAATAAAAAAGATAAAATTTCACTCCCAAGAGTGATACTGATGAGTACTTTTGGTGCGTGTTTTTTCAGACATCTCTGTGTATATTGTGCACATGGATGTACACACATACATACATACACAGACACTTACTCATGGATATTTACACAATTTTATAAAAATGGCATTATATTGTATATGCCATCTACAGCATGCCTCTTTTTCCCCTCTTTTCTCCCTCTTTCCTTCTTTTCTGTCTCCCTGCATTTCCTTTTCTCTTCTATCTTCTCTCCCTCTTTTCTATTTTCTATTAATAGAAAGTCGGGTTAATTATATACCTGCATTCATGGTATATTATTGTCATTAGTCCACACAACATCTCCATTTGTAAGTGTGCATACTTATAATATTTTGCCACCATTCCTCACTCTCAGTTCTCCCTTCCATCCCAAGCTGATAACCATTCAAAATGGTTCGTGTATATCTTTATGTTTATATCTAGAAAATGTCTGTAACTGTTTGCATATATTTCAAATTTATGCAAAAATTACTGGTTTACAGGTAGCCTTTGTTTCTTGCTTTTCACCTTGAACTTCTAGCAGATGGTTGCTTCCAGCAGATGTCTACTAAGCCCTAGTTGAATCATGTATCAATTGCTTAGAAAAAGGTGGCTTCTGCCTGATCATTATCCCACTCACAACACCCCAGTTATGTTCTTAGATGTCCCGTTATGGGTTTATGACAAAACCTCTTCAGAGTCTGTAGCAGGAGTAGATTGTTGAAACATGGGAAAGTTTATATCCAATTGAGCTAAAAATATGAAGTGAATACAGAATCCTGGTTTCTCAGAAGATCCGAGAGTGGTTAGTGCTGTGAAATGGTGCATCAAGAAGTCAGGGATTCCCTGACTCTCACTGATTCAGTGCCTGTGGTGCTTCTATGGTTTTATTTTTTAATATTAATTTTTCTAATCCATGTGAAACAAGCTTGCAAGATTAGTGAAATAAGGGTTCCATCTTACATTTTTTTCAGTAACTTTTATTGACTGGTCTGTCTTTTACACGTAATACCACACTGACCTTCTACTTAATTCCTATGTCTACTCAGATCAATTAAAATAATTATTTTCTTTCATTTATTATTTATTGCTTAGTTCACATTTTTAATAGTTTTAATCATATTTACTTTTTGAATGCAAATATAGTAGTTGTGGCTCAAAATTCAGGAGATACCAAAGACGTACAGGAAAATACATCTTTTACCATTATCGTGTACATCAGTCTTACGAGTAGATAACTGAGTCCTTAATTTTTCTTGTTTTAAAATACTACATTATCAGCGAAACAAAGGGAGGAGGCATCACAGTCTCTTACTTGATATTATTCTACCAAGCTACAGTGAAAAATCAGTATAATATTGCCAAAAAAACTAGACTTCAGTATCCATGGAACAGATTTATGCAGAAACAACTCCAAGCACACCCAGCCATCCTATTTTTGACACTCCCAGGGGGCAGTGGGAGAAAGATAGGCTTTTTAATAAGTGCTACTGAGAAACTGGCCACATGCAAAAGATTAAACCAAGACTCATACTAAGGTAAACTAACACCTAAATGGATCAAAATATAAATATAAAACATAAACACTAAAAATGCTGGAAGACAGAATAGGTGGAATTTGGAGACATAGGTAAAGGAAAACAGTTTATGAACTAAACTCACATTACACAGGAAATACTATAAAGATTCAACAACTGGGATCTCATCTTATTAAAAAGCTTTTTTACAGCAAAGGAAACCATCAACAGAGTAAAGAGACAACTCACAGATTGGGAAAAAACTTTTACCAACTGTTTTTCATTACCTAGAAAATATGTAAAAAAATTTAAAAAATCAGACCTCCCAAATTTAAAAATCCAATTCAAAAATGGGCATTTGAAATGAAGACATTTCTCAGATGAAGTACAAACAGCAAATAAATATATCCGAAAATGTTCAATATCACTGATCATTAAAGAGATGTAAGCAAAACTGAGATTCCATCTTACACCAGAAAGAATGGCTATTATTGAGAAATCAACCAATAACATATGTTGGTAGGGCTCAGCAGAAAAAGGAACCCTTCTGTGCAATTGGTGGGAGTGCAGACTGGTACAACCACTGTAGAAATCAGCATGGAGATTCCTAGAGGTACCACTTAATGCAAATATTCCTCTTCTTGGTGTCTTCCTGATAAAATCAAAAGGGTCACACCACAGCAATATGTGAATACCCAGGTTTTAGCAGCATAATTTGTAATAGCTAAATCTTGGAAACAACCCAAATGTCCATCACTGGATGAATGGATAAATAAAATGTGTTTTTTTAATACAAAGGAATACTACTCTGCTATAAAGAATGGTAAACTTGGGACATTTCTAGGTAAATGGGTGAAATAAATTGGATTCACATGTTGGTATATTGCATATTTTTCTCTTGTGTGAGAAACCAAAAGGGAATATAATGACCAAAATTCATAATAGGTATTGGGAAATTGGAAGAAAATGTTCAGATGGGGAGAGGAAAAAAGAGGGGGCAGAGGGAATGTAAGGCACGAAAAAGACAAAAACAGAGAGAAAGAGGGAGAGAGAATAGAATGTAAAACTGGAATCAAAGCTCTTATAAATAATGAGAGGAAAAGAGGTTTAAGGGAGGGAAGGGTATTGGGTAAACAAAGAAATATCAAAATGTATCTTGTACAGACAAATTCTCTATGATGAATGTGATCATTATGTACAAGTAAAGTGTGCCAATAAAATTAATAAAAAAGCACACGACAGGGATTATTATGCATCTTTTTAAAAGCTTAATAATAAATCATATTATGTCAGAACAAAAGACACTTCATCCATTTTTCTAATTGCATGAATGGAACATAATACTGATGAATGTTTAGGCTTCCTTAAACTTTTATTATGAAAAAAATACTTTTATAAAAACCTTGCAAAAACTTCTATTTTATTAGTGAGTGCATGTATAGAATATGTTCTAGTATGTAATCACTGTCCCAAAGAGTAAGCATATTTGTATTTCTGGCTGATATTGACAAATTACCCTCACCTGTAGTTATGCTGATTTGTCTTTCTAACAACCGTGAACTAGACTGTCAAATCTCTACCCCTCATACACATGAGAGATGATTCATTTGGCAGTATTTACACTTTACCTAAGGTATTTTTTGGAGCTTATTAAGTAGCAGCTTTTCTTAACTTAAATTTGGAGACTTACGAGCTCTGAGAAACTTCTATCTAATGATACATGACAGGCATAGAATATTTGTTTTTATTTTAAGTTAAATGTTCATTCATTCTCTTATCTGTATTTTACCTGCTTTTAGTGAAGATTTATTTTTAAAAAATAAAGATTGTGTTACATATAGATTTACAACAGCCTATGTCCAGGAAATAATTTTGGTAATTCCTTATCTGTTTGGAATTTAGTGAGTTTCAGGACTTACACTGTACAAGTTCAGTTATCTTTATTAAATTAAAGATAAAGAAAGAAAGAGAAAGAAAAAGAAAAGTGGAAAGAGAGAAAGAATGAATGATAGTTCTATATTAATGTATTTCCCACGTTGTCAGTTCCATTTCAGAAAGTACCTAGTAGCCAATAAGCAGAATATAAATTCTTTGCATCAAAAGAAGAAATAAAACACTTGTCGCTCAGCCTTCCTGTGTAGGATAACAAACAACAAAATCCTACCTTTGGTTCAAGAAGTAGGAGATTCTTTAGTTTTAAAAGTCTCAGTGCATAGAACTTGAACCCACATCTTCTAAACCCTCAGATAAGAGTGCGCAAAAGAATCAGTTGATGTATAGTCTTTCTCTGCATAACATAGCATCACAGTCACATGTACAATACACATTTTTTGTCACTCAAGATTCAGTCCTTTTCATTTACCTGAGATTCATTGTAATACATTTGCTCTTCTTTCATGAATGAATATTCCTTTCTTAAAATTTAAATTTAGATTCAAATACATATTTATGATTTCATTGTCTGTGCTCAAGCATGTGATTTTAAGATGATCTGTAAGTATAACCAGGCAAATTCCCTGCTGAAATGACTCTGCCAAGATATTTTCCATTAATCTTGGGAACACTGCAGGTGCATTTGTTAATACAGAGGACTTTGTGTTAGAATGCCATGATCTTTTCTGACATATTAGGCCATTTTAAATTTTGTCTTATCATTAAAATCTTCTCTTTTTCAAAGATATTAGATAAATCTAGGGTGTTAAGCAACACAGAGTGATTTGTGGGCTCAGGGATGGTAGGATAAGTTATTAATCTCATGTAAATACTTGATTTTCAAAATATTCAGGTAGCATCAAAATGGTGAGATCCATGGTGTCTCTGTAACAAGAGAAGACAAGGAAGATAATTTCCTGTGTCTTTAATTGGTATGTTGTAACATTTTCCTTGGCAGTGATAGCTTGCTAATGGAACTGCACAGTGCAATTGTTATTAGGAATGTCACCGTGACATTTGATTAATTCAGTCTACTCAGACTTGGACCTCAAACCATGTATTTATTATAACAGCAGAACTAATTACTATTTCTAATTTTTGATTTTCTCTGTCTTTAGAGATTTCTTCAACAGTTTCATCTTCAGTCTATAAGTGCATTATATTTATTTATAGGCTAAACTGATTCCTGTGTGATACTATAGCCTAATTATCTGATTGAGCATCAGGAACTATCAATAGTAGATTCAAATACATTTTAATAAATTATGCATGCCATTATTGACTTAATGTGGTAGAACCTGAGTATAGACTTTCGTAGGTCTCTTTTCCTTGGCATTCTTTATTTTGGTCCTTATTTTCCCTGAACACCTAAGAGAACATCTTAGACACTATTAATAAACCATCATGCAATGTTTCTAAGTCTAAGACAATATAACTGTTTCTATTCAATGGTTTATTCATTCAGTCACTTTTTTTCTTGTTTTAGTTGCAGGTAATAAGGACAAAGTCCTATCAGTAGTACAAGATACCAAATTTATGTTCTTCTAGAGTTTACATTTTAATGGTGGGAGACAAACAAAACATACGCATGAGAGGGGCAGCTGAGGGCTGCAAACATACAGTGACTGTTGCCATCCCAGAGATCTCCACAATCAGATGCACCAGTGGAACAGAGCTGTGAACATGGAGGATAGTAGCGGTTGGTGTGGGTTTGGATATCATACAGGAGAGGACAATTGGTGGTGAGACATCTTGAAGAGGGACCACCTGAGCTCAGAACTCAGAACAACTGCTGGCTCCATCTAGAGGCCCCCAGACAAGTTCAGTCTTGCAGAAGGCACACCAACTGCACAAGTGGGACAAGTTTGGTTCCAGCCTCAGGACCAGAAACCAGCCTGAACTTCAGAGGAAATAATGATGCAGAATCACTGAGATTATTCACTACCTGTCCTAAAACTATTGCTGCCTTACTGTGATTAATCAACACAGATCTAGATTCTGTCCACTTCATCTGGTGATCTTCCTTCTTATTTCTAATCTTACTTCTAAACTCTTTCTGTTCTTCTATTACTTATTTTCCTCCTAATCTCTTTTAAATCTCTTTTCCCCTGAGGGTAAAATAGGCATATTGAGGGCTTATTATTGCATACAATTTTGTGTCTCTTTTTAGATTTTATGATATAACCACAAATCTAGTTCATATGGTGAATGGTGACAAATTATTAGTCCCCTCAGTTTGTAGGTAATTTTCCAGGCTGTTTGACACTATTGTTATTGCTATTTGATCCAATTTATCCAAAGTAACATGATTGTTCTAACCATTTTTTCTTCCTGGTATACCAAGACTGAGATAGCCAATGGGTCATAAGAAATACAGTCAGTCAGTATCAAAGAACCAAAGGCTGAGCCAAGTAAGCAGCAACTTCTCATCCCCAATAAATTGAAGAGGGAGGATCTTGCAACAGACTCAAATCCAAAATCAAGCTATATTAAAGGACAACTCTGAGAAGTATTCATTTCCAAAAGGTTTTAAATACTAGCAATAAATCTAGTATTCATTGTCAGCATAGACAATTTACAAGCATCAACCTAGGAATTAAACTAAAACAAAGAAAGAAAGAAAATGAGAAAACACTTAAACAAGGTGCAACTGCAGATGTCTAGCTCACCAACAGCAAACTCAGGGGGCAATGAGGTGGGGCAACCCAAAAGCCACCGACGGGGCCTCTCTGAAGTAACAGTGGAAGTAACAAGGTAAATGAACAGGCTCTAGGAAAAAAAAACCCAGAAATGATTTCTCAGATAAGTGCAAAAATGGTGACCACAATGAAAGACATAGTTAGTGACTATAGAACAAATGCAGATAAAAACTAGAGGAAAACCACCATACTCTGAAAAAAGAGAGAGAAGAGGATATCAAAAAATGGAAAGATTCCTTGCTCTTGGGTAGGAAGAACCAATATAGTGAAATGACCATCCTCCCAAAATTGATATACAGACTAAATGCAATGCTGGTCAAAATACCAATATCATGGCCCACAGAATTAGAGAAAAATCCTAAAATTCATTTGTTAACAGAAGAGAACTAGAACAGCAAAAGCAATTCTGCACAACAAATGCAAGGGTGGAGGCATCACAACCCCAGATCTGAAATTTCATTACAAAGCTACTGTGACAAAAGCAGCATTGTACCAGAAAAATTAAACCCAAGGCTCAATGGAGCAGATTAGAAGATGTAGAAACAATTCCAGACATAGGCAACCACTTTATCTTTGACAAAGGTGACAAACACATTCACTAGAAGACATGGTCTCTTTAATAAATGATGCTGGAAAAACTGGCTTTCCACATGGTAAAGATCAAAAATAGAACCGTGTATCTCATCATGAACTATGATAAAATTAAAATGAGCCAAATATTTAAATATTAAAAGAGAAACACTAAATATATTAAAAGACAGAATGGGTAGAACTCTGGAAGACACAGATGTAGGTGAAGACTTTGGAACAAAACCTCAGTTGCACAGTGAGCATCATGAAGAATCACCATGCAAAAAACTAAAGTCAACATGGATCAAAAATCTGAATACTAAAACAGAAACATTAAATCTACTGAGAGAGAAAAGAAGTAGAAATCTTGAAGACAGAGGTGTAGGCAAAGACTTCATGAACAAAGCCCAGACCATGAACAAAGAATCAGCTTATTAAATCAGGGATCTCACCTTATTAAAAAGCCTTTGCACAACAAAGGAAATCCCCCAAAAAAGAGAAAAGATAACTTTCAGAGTAGAAAAAAATTATATACAGTTGTCCCTCAGATAAAGGACTTATATCTAGAACATAAAAAGAATTGAAAAATATCAGGCCTCTCAAATTCAAAGACACAATCCAAAAGTGGGCATCTGACATGAATACACATTTCTCAGATGAAGAAATACAAATGGCAAATAAATATATGAAAAAATGTTCAACATCATTGGTCATTTGAGAAATGCAAATTAAAACAACATTGAGATTCCATCTCATTCCAGAAAGAATGGCTGTCATCAAGGAACTAACCAGTAACAAATGTTGGCAGCACTGTGGGGAAAAAGGAACCTTTTTCTGCTAGTGGTGGAAGTGCAGATTGGTGTAGCCAAAGTGGAAATCATTTTGGAGACTACTCAAAAAACTAGGACTAGAGGTTCCATTGGACTCAACTATTCTCCCTCTTGGTATCCTCCAGAGACAATTAAAAGCATTATACCACAGTGATACATACATATGTATGTTTATGGTGATAGCCAAACCAAATCTTGGAAGCAGCTCAAATGTCCATCAAATGATGAACAGATTAAGAAGTTACGGTTTCTGAAACAATGGAGTACTGTTCTGCCATAAAAAAGATAAACCTGAGACATTTCTAGGTAAATAGATGCACATTGAGACCATAATTTTAAGTGAAATAAATTTCCCACATGTTTAAATACCATATTGTTTCTGCAATGTGAGAAACCAAAAGTATAAAGAAGGATCAAAATGTATAATAGATATTATGAAATAGGAGAAAAATGTTCAAATGGGAAGGGGAACAAAGGAGGGAAGAGGGGAAAAGGAAGGAAGAGAAAAGTAAAAAAATGAGAAAATAAGAAAAAATGGAAACAAAACTCTTGTAAATATGGCAGAGAAAGGTTGAAGGACGGGTAATAGGAAAAGGAGTCAGGTTGTATCATGTATGGGTATAACTTCTCTGTGATGAGTGTGATCTTTATGTGTACCTAAAATCAATCAATAAAAATTACTTTCTTTGAAAAAAGATAAGTAAAAAGGAAGAAACAAGAAACAAAGTAAAGAAGCACGGAAATAACCATTTTGCTTTCTAGAAATTGCCCACCAGGAATGTATATCTCCTGCTCAACTGCCCAATCAATCTGTCTTCTCATTATACTCCCAACCACCCACTTCTTCCAGATTGGGTTTCTCTGCCCTGTAGAAGAAAACCTTTCTATGTGACCTTTGATTTTCTTGCAGATTTCGTAGTTAAAGCACTTTCTCCCTATTGTAAGAGTACAGGTTCCTTTTTACAACAATGCTTTTATTGCAACAGTTTCTTTGAAAAAAACCTTTTTTTTTTTACCTAAACCCAAATGTGCTTTTTATTTGCCATGGGGTTGGACAATGAACGGCTGTGAATAAAGACAGGGCTCAAATTAGAGAGGAGTAAATTCAAGGATTTAGAAATGTGCAAAGGAATAAAGGGAGTGTTAGACAATTACATTATGTTCAGGGAACTGTGCACGAGTATTGATAAAAGAGTCACATTGTTTGGTAAGAATTGTTCTTGATTGTAAGTTATGCTTTATTAAATTTTTTTGTGAAGTTCATGGCTAAATGAGGAGTATTGAAACGAGAAAGTTGAAAGACATGCCTTTATGAGGCCTTTTGTTTCCACCATACTTGAGGTAAATATTATCAATGAAAAGGCCTAAGAAAGAATGTGAACTAACATGTTAATCATGATGAACACCCAGTTTAGGTGTTCATCAATTTGTTTACTCTGCAAGTATTTAAAAGCAGCCTCTCCTGCAGCTGGTTTGGGGCAACTGAAACGAATGAAAACCATGCATTTGCTTTGGGAGGAGTAACATTCTCATTGGGGACTGTGGATTCTAGATAGCTAAACAATTTAAAGGAGGTGCAGATGTGGTGGGAAGAAAATAAACAGGGTGACAAGACATGCTGAGGGAGGTGGGAGCCGGCCTTAACCTGGAGGCTGAGGAGAGCACAGTGAAGCAGAGAAGCAGATTAGTGCAAAGACCTTCAAGGATCACAATTTGGGTTTGATCCCGGAACAGAAGAGAGAGCACTGTGGCTGGTCTGAAGGACAGTGGAGTGTGAGATCTGCTCAAAGACAGGATGCAGGCCAGAGTCCAGTGGCCTTTGTAGGACATGGTAAAGAGCTGGAATTTTATCCAACCTGGCAACGGATATCTAGCAGATTCTGTGAGCTACTGATGCCGGAGACTTCCTTCCTCAATTAGAATGTCTCGGGTCCCTGTGTACCTCTAGGAGCAGAGGGGGGAAAAATGATGTGGTCTCTCTTGATACCAAATTTCAGAAAAACAGTGTTTCACATGTGATGGAGTATGTAGTAGGTATAACTTCAGAGGAACCAGCCAGGGGGTGGAGAGGCTAGTGTTTGTTTAGCGACCAGGCCAGAAACACGAAATGTTAATTGTAAATAGCCACGCAGGGGGAAAGAAAGGCAGAGGAAATGATATAAAACTCATAGTTCACGTAATCTAATGAGCCTGAAACCATTAGTGGACGGTGCTGAATTATGTGAAAAGCAAGCCTCAACGATTTTAATGGATTCTTCACCTTGGCAAAGAAGAGACAGTTCTTGAGGCGGGCAGGCAAGTTTTCAGTGATGGTTTTCTGATAACCTAGTAAAATCAGCTAAAATCCCCAAAGATTCATTGACAAGCAAAGTGTTAGAGAGCGTGGAAAACAGTATACCAGATAGCAGGAAGACATTCTAAGTAGGAAAAGCTGACAAGTTGGAATTTTAGCATATTTGTTGAAATATCTTGAGCATGAAGCCCTTAAATACATTGATTTGTTTGAATAATAGCTCTTTGCATGGAGGTTTATATTAATGATGCTATAAATATTATAAATACATACACATATTAATGGAATGACCTGAATATGCAAATAGAAACACACATTCTGGAGTTTTTAGATCATTTTCAGGATATTCAACTGACTATGTGCAATTTTTGCTTTGTAATCTGACTTAAGAATATAATCTTTGAAAGTGGAATGTTGCTTGGAAAAGATGGATTTCAGACTTTAATAAAATAACTTGCATATAAATTTTGAAAATTAACCTGCCTGTAAATTGGAAACATATATATATTAGTATAAATTTATATATGTAGATAGCTGTGCACAAAAGTAGTTATAATATATGCCTACAGATACTTATGCGTATGTATGTATTTACTTAGGTGTGTGTATGCATATTATATGGATTCAGTAGACACCACATTTGAGTTTGCTAAAATAAGAGGCTTTTTTTCTTTGTTCAATCTGTGAAAGAGGGAAAGGCTCCCCATGTTTGCCATGATTATATGAAACATGATGAAATTATGCATTCAGTGTTAGGGAAGTATTTGTGAAAACCATTATTTGAAATTTCTTGTGGGCGAGATGACAAAATTACTCTCTGAAGGTACATTTACTCCTTTAGGACACTGGTTTGCCATTTCTCCATCACTGTGGAGTAATTTCTAGAAGGCACGGTCCCTTCAACCTATGAAATGCAGAGCCTTGCTAAAAGTAAGTCTAGCTCTCGGTACGCAGTAGGTATTCCATAAATGTATGCTGAATGGTTACTGTTTGAGTAGCTGGTGGTGATGGTTACGATTTAGCTACAATGAAAATGTCCATTATAGCTAATTAACTTTTCCTGACATGAAATACCCCTACACTTTGCCCGATATGACATGACGCATGGACTTGCAGAGGCAATGCAGACTCCCTGCCAGACCAGGCTGCCTGTTGCAAAATGTACCTCGTCTCATTCCTGGCATGTCTCAGCATAAAAATGACAAGTACAGATGTAAACAATTTCATTAGCAGCAGTTACTAAACTTAAATTTATAGCATGGGGAGTAATTGTGTTACTGGGGAAAGAAAGAGCATGTACTTTTTTATTTTTAATAAATTTCCTTCAGGTTGTGAAACAAAAATGTCCACATTTGTCTCAGCAGCCCTCAGTGCCATAAAGCCTACTTAATGTCACTATTTGCCACTAATCTATAGAAATTAATGTACCTCCATTGTGCATTAGCACAATCTAAGTTTCTCCTTCGCTCAGGTTGTAAATGAAAGCTGGCCCTTGAAAATGTCTCAGAGAACACACCCCAGAGGTAGGACAGAGAGCAACTTTTGTTTTCATATACACAAATGGTGCATCATTATATTGAGACATAGCAGGTAACACAATATAGGAATCAGTGTGATTTAACCAGACAACAAGATCACAGGGCTATGACTTGTGAATGTCCCTGATTGGGACATTGTAGCTGTAATGCTCAGACTCATATCAGGACACCCTCAGAATGGTCATCTATCACCTGAAGGCCACAGGAATAACACCCCACAAGTTTCACACTGCCTACCTGTGAGTGTCAGCCCTGCTATGCTTGAGTATTTCAATAAAGATCTTTCACCCTTTTCCCTCACCATACTTCTTTGTGAGTGCATGTGTATGCATGTGTGTGTGCGTACATAAGTGAGTGTGTATGTGTCTTGCTCTGCTTCCTGTCTTTTAGCAAATCCTTCTTCCTTTTTTTTCTTTCTCTGTTAAAGTAGAGGTGCCAGAGAAAGATAAAGAAAGGAAAGCAGTTTTCCTCCATGGGAAGGAAAATTTCTTATTAATGTCAGCCATCACTGAGTTGATAAATAATTCAGGTTAACTAGAAAAGGTTATAGGAATGCCATCAAATTTACTGAATTATAAAGTAAGTTTTCAGACTATTGCCTTCAAATAAGTTCCTGAAATAGAGTTTCAGAAAATTTGCCTGGAGCTGCTCTCAGATTTATTTTGAAGATTTATTTGTAATTTACTCCTAACTGCCTATAATATGGATATTTTTAGAAAATCTAAATGTTCTACACAGTGTTAATCTTGTTCACAAACTGTACCCCTGGAACACACAAAATTTTATTTTAATGTGATTCTGTCCAAATTATGACAACTGCTTGTCATAATAATGTCATAAAGTTGAAATGCAAGTACATGTATATGACACACATACTAAAAAAAAACCATGAGACTGTAGGGACAGTTTTTCAGTGAGCAAACACACAAAAACTTGTTTTTAACTCACATTAATCATTTAATCTCTCCAAATATTATGCTTTTTTGTGAAAATAGAAATAATAATACTTATCTTTTAATTTTCAGAGGGTTTATAATTGTCAGCTGAAATGGCAAATATGAAAGTTATTTTTTAAAATCTTTTCAATCTGTAGCAGAACTTAACAGAAATTATCATTATCAAATTGATGAAAGAGCTCTTGTAGATTTTAAAATATCAATTTAAAAATCCTGACTGA
This sequence comes from Dolichotis patagonum, assembly GCA_004027295.1. Lineage (NCBI taxonomy): Eukaryota > Metazoa > Chordata > Mammalia > Rodentia > Caviidae > Dolichotis > Dolichotis patagonum. The sequence continues at coordinate 24,219 of PVJX010001680.1, forward strand.
ATAACACATTAGATAAAAACTCAAATCTGTAGATGTTCCTATGCTAGAGTAATACCTAAGTTTTTAAACTAGCAGGTATTTTCACAAATTTAAAACATTGCTTAAAGAAATGATCAGTTACCATTGTTTTAAGTGCCAAGCATTAAATATTATCATCACAGATGCAAGAAAATGGAAGCAAAAGGCATTTACTTCTTTGTGAATTCATGAATCAGCCAATGTCTGAGACCTAGTTTCAGAAGCATATTTGAGTAGCTGAATAAAATACATTAGCATATATTGTACACTAAGAAGGTATCATTTAAATATTGTACGTGTCCCAGAAGGAGACAATTTAAGTGGCCTCAGTGAGCTTTTGGGTTATTTTACAATTTGTTTTTTAAGGGCAAGTAGAAATTAGGAAGAAAAAGAAAAGTGTTTCTAAGCAACTAGCTAGTCATTGCTAATGGTTCCATCTAAGATGAGAAAGGACACACCTTTATATTCTGGCTCCTGGTAGGGTGACCATATAATGCGCCACTTTAAATCAGAGTACTTTTTGGTGTTGACAAAACGTCACCAACTGGGGCTTTCCTGAGCAAAGAGAATGTAGGGTCACCTGCCGCTTAGAAAGCTCTCCAGTTTCCTGGATGCATTACTCTCTTGAACAAAGTTGATTACCTGTGATTTCCATTCTTCCCTAATCCCTCCTCAACAGCTCACACCAGTGTGAAACTGCTTCCTTCTGTTGAGCTATGCCGCTTCCTACTTCTTTGATCTCCGCAAAGCCAAGGCTGTTACTATCTCCCGCCTCTGACTCTCATACCTTGGTGTCACCTTTATATATACTCAAACATATTTCAGCATTGTAGTTGATATTTTGCAGCAGTAATAACTTCTAACCATCCTGTGGCCAGATGAAGTTCCATACACCTTTTAAATTTTCCAGCGATTTGTTTTTCCTTTTTATTATCTACTGAGAAGATTGTTTGCATACCATGAATTTTCTCTGCTAAGGGCTGGTGTATCTATTTTTCTCTTCTCTGTTCATAAGCTTCTAATTTTGTACATGGTCTCCAAAATCATCCTTTCTTCTATTAATCTGCCAAATCCATAACAACTAGAAATGGTCAAGTTTATATATTAAGTCATCATTAAAGTTAATGTAATTAGTTATGTCTCTTGAAATAAAAGGCTCAGTTTTAATGATACTAACTTTTATGAATGTAGTACAATTGCATTTCTACTTAGTAAGGAATTTTGTGCAAACATGTCCATACATCTACAAATGTCAGAAACCTGGAATTATATCTGATTCTTGATGTAAGAAATTATCTCTAACAGTGGTGGCCATTTTTTAATTTGTATTGCATACCCAAATCTCAGTGGCAGACTGAGATTTGGATTTTTTAAGTCCCTGATTAATTCTACTTAACTGACAGAGAAGAAATTAAAAATTGAAAGATTCCTAGTTTATTTCATTCAACTTAGTGACCATAGATAGAAATCAACTATATTTTAAATTGTTCATTCTCATTGCTGTGAAGATAAAACTATTGTACATTATATAATATGCTGTAAATTTGTTCTATTTCCAATCAAATAGGTAAGCTATTTTGTGATTTCAGGCACTCAGAAACTGGTCTCAAGTTATAATGAGTGCAGTTAATTTTTTATGGATTGCTTTACCACAGAAGTTGATAAAACTACATATAAATCTGAACTACAAAAGAATGTTGTACTTTCATAATGTACCAGGACAAAAGTAAATATTTCCAGTAAACCAGCTTCCAGGTGAGGCTTTCCATTTATCAAGAAGTTAGGTAGCCTACCATGAACCTGCCTGTAGTCTTATCTAAGAAAAAAAGATGGAACAGATCCCAGAAACACACTTTCCCTTTGTGCTATGTAAGAAAACACAGAAATGATTTTCTGGAGAGTGTTTGAAAAATGTTATGCATACACTTTATTCCTTTGTCCATGGGAAGAGGGCCTGGGGAAGCCATATAGAAAGTGTCAGTGGCCGGAGGTAATTGCTGCCAATCAGGCTTTCCCACCTGAGGTTCTGCGATGGGAGTTTGTCATGTGTATAAATGAGTATCTGATGTGACAGACTGCCATGAGCTGTGCTACTTGGCTTCTCTCTACAGATGATTATATTACAAATCTATTCCTGCAGGGAGGGAATGAAACTGGAGCTGTATACACAAGGAAGCTACACTTTATATATGCGTACTTTCATTTTTTACTCATTGATAAATTCCTGGCTGGAAAAAATAATTCTTTCATGTAGTGGCAGGCTCATTTTTAGTGAAGCAATGATCTGTTTGTAGTTAGTTGCACCTGTCAGTATAATAAATTTGATGTTTGAATTTGCAAGCAAGTAGGGTGAATTAATCACTAATTTTTGATCAGTATGAAAATTACAGCTTCATTTACAAGTTATGGAATTCTAGGTGAAAGACTACACTGTGCCTGAGCTTGCTCCTTTTTCTCTGCCAATCCAAGATCTCTTTTAGTAAAAAAATAAAAAAAGGTACAAGTTTTCTCCTATCCAGTGATGGTCCATCTTGAAATGCCCAACCTCTCCTTGGTTACTGGTTCCTCTAAGTAAGTATTGCATCTTGTATTCTTCACCAAATCCAATGATGACACCAATAAAATGTCTATTTCTCAGATGGTTGATTTTTAGTTCCAATGAGTTAAATGTTACCCTCTTTTGCTTTCCTGTTGGAGTCCCCAAACTACTTTTAAAAATCAATTATATAGGATAGATAGCACATATTCACTCTGATGTGTCCTGAATACAGACTCTCAGAAATGGACTGCATTTATTAAATATCTTTTCCATCTACTGTCTTTTATAGCACACTTGGCTCTGTCTTGCATCGATCCCAACTGATAATAAGCTTTATTAGCTCTCCTCTCTGAACAACCAGGGGCACTAGTGCTAAAACTCTGGGAAAAAAAAACGAAAGAAAAGAAAAATCAGGGAGAAATGACTTAGTAAGTTCTCAATTTAGGTCTTCCTGATGACAGCATTGAAAGGATAATAATAGCTTTGATGAAATGCAACACTAATCAGTGTACCTAGGTCATCCTTCATTTCCTTAATGTAAAATGCTAAGTGGTTAGGTTAACTACACAATTATTTTTCTTTATGACTGTAGTTTAGAGTCGTAAGGTGATTTAAATGTTTGGATTTCCTCAAAAATACTGAAACTAAACAAAAATGAAAACTGGTGAATTGTAGTCAATGTTGTAACACACTAAGTTGAGAACAGAAAAGAGGGGGCACTTGTTCATACATTTTTAGGTTTTATTCATTCTTTGCCTTTCTCAGAGAACTTGAGAGTGACTTCAGATAAAAGCTCACAGAAACATTTTCTCCAGATGCCTTAGTTACTTTTTACTCATCGCTGAGACAAAATACCTGATGCCCAAAGTTGGGAAAGGAAAGGTTTATTTCTTACAGTTTTTGGAGGTTTCAGTCCATACTCAGTTGGCTCCAAGGCAGGGTGCCATGGTGGGGCTGCAGTTCATGGCGGTTGCAAACAGCAAGGCGGAAACCCGCAAAAGAGAGAGACACACCTTCTTCCTGCCATTACATCACATCCTGTCTCCACCCCTTAGGAGGGTGTAGCACTGACACCACCAATCCAAACACTAGACAATGAACCAATCACAAATGTACAATGCAAATACATGAGGCCTGGGGCTACCGACGTAAACCATGACAACAGGCCATTTATCTCTTGATTGCAGTCCCCACATGGCCCTCATCATGTCCAGTGCCTCTTTTGGTTGTTTGGAACAATATTACACTCACAGTTTGTGCAAACTCTGTGTGTTCATTTGTTTTAAGCATTAATAAGTTAAAATTACACTGTATAGTCTAAAGCCACCCTCTATCTGGATGGCTGGCCTGATTTGGTGATTGGTTTAAATAGATCCCGTGTTTGGTTGAGCAGGGAATGAGAATTGGAGAGGGTAGGAGAGAAACTGAGGCTTCATCCATCCCATTTTTCCTGCTAACAAGCAACAAATTTCTTCCGGGCAACCCTGTCCCATTGGGTAAAACTGTCCTGCAGAGAATCAGAACACTGTCAGTGTTTCCTGGGATCGTCAAATTCTGAGGGGGCCAGTGATCCTGTTCAGTAAAGGTTATAAAATTTTTACTTGAATCATTACATAAAAAGAGTCACATTTTCTCCCACTCTTGTCCTGAACAACCTTTAAAGTGCTATCAAAGCACCAGATCTAATTATCTGTCTTCTATAATTTTATAATTAGAATAGCTTGAAAACTCTTGCAACCGTTTTATGATTTTGAATCTGGAATGGCTGCTTATTAGGAGTAATGTGACATAGAAATATTTTGTGAAAGAGACAGAGCATCTCGTTTAAGAGAGAGAATAAATTATCAAGTTAATATTTAAAGGAATTAAGTGACTTATCCAAAGTAAGGGTAAACTTTGGTTGGAATTCAGATCTATCTGACTAGAGAAATCAAGATTTTTTAAAGTATATCTAAAACAGTTTGAATATATCATCCAAAATCCGTAGGATCAGAAGTATTTTGGAATTATAATATTTTATAATATTTCCATATGCTTGATGATTTTATATTTCCATATGCTTGATGAGAAACCTTGGTGATGACAGCACATTTGAAACACAGCTTACACACATAGCTTGACGGCAATTTTATACAATGTTTTAATGTGTCCATGTTTTGATTGTGATGTATCACATGAGGTCAAATGGAAAATTTTCCACTTCTAGTATCACATCAGTATGCAAAAAGTTTTGGATTCAAGGGCATTTCAGGTTTCTGCATTAGAGATACTTATCCACCATTTATATTTGCTACACATGCCTTTTATGAGATTAATAAAGAGGTCACTTCAAAGTTAAATAATTAGTTGCTCTACAACAGTGTGAGTGGGTTTTGTTAAGTGGAAAATATAAAATTTATTTAAGCATAAGAGGACTCTCAGAACTCTTTCTGTAAATGAGGTCACTGAACTGAATAGTCTCATAAGAACCTAACAGTTAAATGAATGTGTCACCGTCTTATGCTTTGGTATGAGAATTTAGACATTTCGTTTTTCTGTTGACATATGATGTCATATCCCTTGTAAGCATCTGGATCGCAAAACTGAAGTACAGGATCTGGCTGTCTTAAAGCCCAGATAATCTAAGCTGCTCTGTGTAGACAAGGAGTACTTCAGTCCTACCTGTTGTTTATTCTCTGATGCGTTAGGACTTTATCTCTGAAAACAGTAGAAAGCCATTTGGCACACAGAAAGAAAGCAACCACCCTCAGACATGAGGGTGAAGGGATACACACTTGTCCACCCACTTATTTTCCTTTCTCCAGTTTAAAGGCTTTTAAAATGGTGCATCTCTGTCACGCAAATATTACAAGTCAGTGCTATTATATTTTCATGTATATGACATAATGAAATGTGTACTTAGCCCTTGAAACATTAAAAGGGAAATAAAGTCTTAACATTTCCCAGCCATTGCTTGTTTCTGTATTATATCTAGCAGATCTTATTGGAATTTCTGTTGTCTCCTTAGGCCAGTAGTTTCTCTTTTTTTGAGTGAAAATAAGGCACCTGTTAGCTTGTTAGTGAAACAAACCCAGAACTTCACCCATTAGACTTTTGCAGAATTCCTACTGCATGCCGAACGCTATGGCAGGTGTAAGGAACACAAGAAAATATATGACATAGCCTATGCCAGGGAAATCATTTAGTATATTAGGAGATGAGAACTGTCACAAAAGTGAATGAAAGGCAGGTAAGACACGGTGTATCAAGTTAAAGGAAGGTATAAGCGGGGGTAGTTTGGAGGAGCCATCAGTGATGGGGGCGCATTGGGGAAGGAGGCTCTATGCAGGGAGGAGTGAGAGAGGAACTGTGCTCTATCTAGGTGCTTGCTGATGGGCCAAACAGCTGATGAGAAAGAGCAAAACGGCAGTAATTGCTTTGGTTTTGTTATAACACAACTCTGACATCAACTGGCAATTCTCAAAAAGAGGGTCTTGATCTCACTGAAAATAAACAGCACAACCGATCAAACCCTAGAGATTGTCACTTTAAACTTTCTTATAAGTAAAGAAACAGAAGCAGACAGGTGTCAAGTGCTTTATTCAACACCATACAGTTGACTAAAGACCGAAATGGACCTGGAGCTCAGGAAGAGTGATTCTAGTTGAAACGATTTTAAGTTTTACATTTTCTCATTCTTTGTGTTCCTATGCATGACTATATTTTATGGCTCGGTCTTATGAATCGTCCTTTTTTACTTTTCAAAATTAGCTGAACCAGTCTAAAGAGAGGCACACACAGCGGTCAACTCTTTTTAGTCAGGGTATTGATCAGATTGAAATAAATATTGGAATTGAGTTCAGAGATCACTAATTTGCTGAATCTTGGAATGAAAAACAAACAAACAAATAAAGGCAAACCTTTATATTTGGTGACACCTGGATTGTCAGTTTGGGTGTCTGGTGTATTCTAACTGGCAATATTTTCAATGAATCTGAGATTAAGCGTTTTTGCATGAATTTATAGAGATGTGAAGTTCTCCAATGTTTTGTATAATTTTTGATTGATTTTTCACACGTGGTTATTCACATGTGTACAGAAATACGAACACTTTTGAAAACAATTCTAAACTCACCAGTCATTTGTGAAAGGAAATGATTGTTGTTTTCACAAGTACAACCTGGTGATAATTGTAAGTTGGCATTCTATTGAACTTTATCTCACACAGCATCCCACGGAGCAAGCTTCTGGTTTTTTCTTTAGAGCTAAGCGTCCATCAAGCCTCACTTTATCAGTCTTTATGGGAGAAAGCAAAGAATAAAAGAGGCTGAAAGACAGACATTCAAGGTTTCAAGGCACATCTCACAAAATTATCGTGGCACTCATTCCTCCCTGATAAATAAATGGGTGGAGCCCTTTCAGAAGCTCAGTTTTTTGCAGTCATGCTCAAATGAGAAGAAAAGACTCTTCTGCACTTCGAAACATGGGGAAAGAGCCAGGAGGAATCCCAAGGACCAAAAATATCTGAATTTTGGTTTAACCCAAAAGTTCGGGATATGAAAAGCTGTCTTTTTCTTATATCTAAATGTCATCAAGCTCTGCTGTTAACCTTTTAAAAAATATCTTTGTGACTTTCCATACTCATTATGTCTCTGTCACAGTCTTAATGCTTTATTACCAGATGCCTTTGATACGAATCAGGCTTATGATTTGCACTTCAAGACAATTGGCTTGACTTTCTTATCTCTCCTCCTCCTCTTTCTCTCTCTCTCCCTCTCTGTCTCTCTCTGACACACACATGCACACACACACACATGCAAACACACACACACAGTTGAATAACTTATTTTCAAAAAACTTTCATTCACTTTCATTACTTTTCTGCACAGCCTATTATTGTAGCGATTGAAAATCTTTCTATCTAGCTTTCATCTCCCTCCCCACAACCCGCCAGTGTGATTTACTGCACTCCATGCTCTCCAGTCTGCACACGGGCTTCTAAGATCACCTTTGTGGTTTGGTTCAGGCTATTCACGCTTTGTGAAATGCAATTTCAACACTTTTGTCTACACCAGTCACAGAGTCAGAGACTCTAAAGAATCCCTCTTTGTCCATTCACTATTTGAGCCCCACTTCAAGCCCTATGTCTTGCCAGGAATATAACTTGACCAATCTAGCTGACATAAATCGTGTATAGACATATTTTCTCAATTACAGCTTAAGATTTGATACTAATCTTCCTTTACCATTCTATATGACTCAAAAGAAGTTGCATGCTCAAGGGAAAAGCTTTGATATTCACCATATCCTGCATAGAATTATAGATTTGAAAGTTTCTGACAGAGTGATCATTGTCAAATACCTCAAGCAAATAGTGCAATTTCATTAGACAATGCCATAGTTTTATTATGGCTCGATGACATGGAGTGTTTGTAATCAGGTTCCAATAAGTGACTATCTGTAGCTTACTAGAAAGTCTATAGCGAATGTGCAAAATAAAGACAGCATAGGAGCATAAGATCTTCCTTGTCAAGGAACCAAAGTTCTGTCTTTCAATTGTTTCCCAGTCTTCGTTTTAAAAGTCTAAGTTTGTTTATTTTTAAAAATGATCTTGTGAATTGAAAATAGGGCATTTAGATAAATCAGTAAATGCCTCAGTTATGACTCCAGTAAAGCTAATTTATTTATCTTTCACAAGCTAAATGTTAAGACATACATCTAAGTGACAAAATAATTGGCAATTATGTGCCCCTTATAAGCAAATGAGCATCTCACAACTATAGTCTTTACATTGCCTCGTTCCTGCCCTTGGGCCAAGAGTCAGAAAAATGTCAACACACTGCCTTGTGTTGAGTTAAGAGATTCTGCTGGATCTCAGCTACTCTCTGAACCGCAAAGGCAATATTGGCTGTCGTCTGATGAAAAGTGGGTGTTTTATGGCAGGCTTTTATGGCAGCAGGTATATGCCCCCATTAGAGTATAGCTGCATTCTGCACAAGTGTGGAAGGTGGGTCAGGTAACTTCCAAATTTCTACAAAGTTGTGGTTCAACTTGGTACAAATCAACAATTGGCTCCCTGCCTCAGAAAATTTATGTTATCTTTTGACTGACAGGTTTCCAGCGAACATGACTGCTATTTTCCCAAGCTCAACATTCTTCTCCTATCTATTTATGCAAGCCTTAGACCCTATTTTTTCAGCCACAAGAACGTGCAGAGAATCAAAGCTTGTCCCATAGATTCATTTCCGGGACTCTCTGCTAGTTGTAGTTGCTAAGGAAAAGGTCTTTTTTTTTTTTTTTTCATCATAGAGTATACGGGTAAGGAAATGAACTGATAGTAGCCATGTGTTCAGATTTATGCAGCTAAACCTGCTTTGGAAGAAGAAAGCTGATGCTTGAGGTTATGGCTGCTTTAGACTTCCTAAGCCATCATTTCAGTTTTACCAAAGCTTGGAAACTCAGCTCTTACTTTGAGTGTGGATCTGCCTATTTATCTTGATCACAACTCTCCTATCCATCCATTTACTCTAATTTATATACCACTTGTAATAAAAAACACGGTATAAAATGTTAGCTAAACCAGGGAAGAATTTTGTAAAGCCAGACGTTCTCCAGAAAAGTAAATTCTATAGATTTGCTACCATTTTTCTCTATCAGCACACCTAGTTTCCACAGTTTCCCTGAAAATACTTGCACCTAGTGCTTCCTGAGGGAAAATAAAGGTATACTTAAAGAAGTTAAATTGTCTTAAATCTTAAATTAGACAGTAGAGTATGTCTTATTTTTATCTTTGTTATTGTTTAGATATAAAATGTCTTATGTAAGTTTGGAAGGTGATCAGATCATGAGGGCTGTATACGAATGTGCTATTAGAAGGTGGAGGTCTGGTTGCAAGTGTGTCACTGGGGAAATGAGCTGGAAGGGCATATTTTAGGCACTGGATCATCCTCTTTCCTTTTGCTTCCTGGCTGCCATAATGTAAGCAGCTTTTCAAGCTATTTCTGCCTTGGAGCCAGATTACCATGGACTGAACCCACTGGAAACCATGAGTCAAGTAAACCTCTGTTTCTTTACCTTGTAGGTACCAAGGATTTTATTCCAGTGATACCAAAATGGTTGATTCAAATTCTGATTTAAAAATAAGATAAAATACAAAACACAGGAGTTCAGAATATTATTTGAATGGAATATAAAAGCTGAATATAATTATAAAGCCCACAATAATAATATCAGGATCATGAGACTAAAGTGTTTAGCACTGCATGATAGGGTAATTTCCTTTCAGTTTAACTGTGAACCTTTCTCTAAAGAATGAAATGATGCATTCTATATTCTCAATTGCTGATAATAAGATGTAAGTAGAAAAATTGCTAGCAGTTTGAGTACTTTCCCATGCTATCATCTTCACCTGAAAATCACTGTTTGTGTGTATAAAAATAAAGGCAGTAGGAAATTTAGTTGTGTATCAAGGTCATCGAAGATAATAATAGATAAGCTAAGAGCTGTTTAGTGCTTATGCGAGATACTGTTCTAAATTTCCCACATGTGTCATTAAATTCTGAATTGTGGTATGACTCTACTTTTATAGATAAGAACACTGAGGCACTGAAATAAAACAAGTTTAAGATGACTAAAGTTATGCTGGTAAAGGAAGAGCTGAGAGCCATGTCCCTGAGCACCATAGGATTGTATTACAAAAGGCAAAGCCTTCGCTGTAAGAACAAAAAAACACACTCTGAGTCTGTCACTCACGAATGAGACTTGGGAGGCTGGAACTTTTGTAGCCACTTTACTATCATGAGGGAACAAGTTTGTGAAGGTGAGCAGAGTGACAAGCACTAGGTCTTTCACGATATTCTTGAGGCTGCTGATAGTCTGCACCTGACAGCTGATGAACTTCCAGAGTTGTGCGCTAGTGGAGCTTCTTTGCATATTAGTCTAATTTATCAGATCACTTGCATTCCACACGTTAAGCACAAAGATAGTATTAACCATCCCCATACCTTCTAGGGAATAAACAACTGCACTATAGTGAGTTTGATACCTTATAAATCTGCATTGATTCTGAATGACAGAGAAACACTAACATATGTTGTTTGCCTTTTTTAAAATGTGTTTTAATGTAAGCCAGAGATGGGAAATGCACGGGATCAACAGTCTTACTCTGACCCCAGGGCAGACAGCCCTAGGCTTTGTGGTGATGCTCCTAATCCAGTAATGCTTTTTCCTCTCCTAGTGTTGGAAGCCGCCACAGTCAAGAGGTTGCATTTTGCACGTGAAACATGTGATCACCAATAGAGATTGCTTCTGATTTTCACAACACAGAATTGGAGATTTTTTGTGTGTATTTTATAAGGCATTCCACTATGTTACTAATGTAGGTATAGCTTGTAAAACTATACCCAACTTTAATTTTGTCATGTCATACATTTTACACAGAATTTGCAAGGTGATATAAATATTAATTGAACATTTAATTGACATTGATATTTTAATTGAGGTGAGCCTTTTTGGTGTGATTCCTCGACCTGCTCATGTCACATAAAAAACCAAGTAATCAATCAACCAGTTACAAAACAATTACCCAATTGAGTTTGAAATGTTTATTTTTTGTCATAATAAAAGAGACCTTAAAGAGAGAAAAATCCAGAATGATTTGTCATTTGTCATTACAGAAGTATTCAAAATGTTAGGTTAAAACAGTGATCATAGCACTTTTTCCACTGAAAATGATTTTGGAACAATTTCATCTGACCCTCTCCTGACTCCTCAGCTCTAGGTGTAGATACTGTATATCATTCAAATAACAATCCCGATGCGTATCATCCGTATTGATGAATCATTATTTAGGAATCTTTCAAACAACATAGTTAGGCAACCATCCCATTGTTCCCCATTAAGTTGTTATAGAAGCCCAGCATTAATTCATTCATATGTTAAGTACCTACCTTGGGCTGGGTACTATTTTAGGCACTGGAGACACTAAACAACACAGAGAGTATCCATGCTTCCTACCCATAGAGGGATATCCTGGTGTTTTTTCAGCAGAACAAAGGTTAGCAATAACAATTAGCAATTATAATTGTATTAGTCAGCTTTCCCGTGGCAGGGATGTAATACCTGACACCTGCAATTTAAAGGAGGAGAGGTTTAATTTGGCTCATGGTTTAGTCCACAGTTGACTGGATCCAAGACAGAAAGGCAAGGAGGATGGGATATTTGGGGAAAGCAGATCAGTCCATGGCAGCCAGGAAGCAGAGGGAGAAGAGTCCATGAGGGAGATATCCCTCCAAAAGCAAGTTTCCAGAGACCCACCTCTTCCCACTGGGACTCATCTCCTAGTAGCACCCATCAGTGGACCAATCCACTGACGAGTCTAGCACTTCTATGATCCAATTACCTTTCAAACACACCACTGAATGCATGAGTCTTTTGAAGGATATCTAGATGCAAACCTTAAAAATAATTACACTAACCCACAGTCTAGTTGGTTTTAAAGGATTTATAAAGCATATATGTTACTATTTGGGGGCATAATCAATGAAAACAAATGCATTTTAGAATCCTGAACTTGACAGATAATTTTTGCCTTTCCTTATTTAACAAAGCCCACATACATTTGCCCAACACTATGCATTTAAAATACCAGCTACAGTCCTTCCAGTCTTCCAGCTCTTGAGGGCATTTCAGCAAGTTTCAGCCCAGAAAAATGACAGCATATGTGCAGTGACACGGTGTGCTACCTCAGCTGTTGGAACAGTTCTGCAAGAGGTGAGCTGAAGCTTTTTCCAAATGCTGTCTCATGACTTGTTGATTAAATATTTATAGAGATTTGGGGACATGTGAAGTGTCTTCATAGTCTGCCAGCAGAATGCCACTTCCTTGTGGCAGTTATGGGATATGAGGAAAAAAGTATAACTGCAACTAAGAACTCCTAGACTTGGCACACCATTGGCTTGAGTCTCGTGTATGCTCTTAGCTGCTGTAATTTGAACTGTGATGGAGCCAGGTAGGCAAATGAAGTGATCACTCTATAGAAGTCATGAAGCTTACATATCACATTTTTCCTCTTGAAAATGTTTCTCTTAGTTCATCAGAAAGAACAGTTTGTGCTTTCATTGTTTGATTGTTTGATCACTTTTTATGCCTATATCTTGTAATCTGAACAACTACTTTGAAAATAACAATATGCAATATATTAACCAATGTTAAGCTCCTATTTTTTGTTTTGAAATTCTGTATCATCATTTTTATTCTTTTTTAAAATAAAAAAAGAAAACGTCTCTGTACAGTCAAGTTACTCGTGTGATATTGTTTTCTTTACATAGCTAACTATAGGCTGCATACATGGTCTCCGCTACGTTCTCATGCTAAGGACTTGCTCTTTGGTGACATTTTCTAGTCCCTGTTGTTGTTGAGCAAAATTAAGTTTAAAATTTTGAGCACTCTATGAGACAGTCAGACTTTGATTTCCTTCTTTCTTTTCCTACCTTCTACCCTTCCTTCCTTCTTTTCCTCCCTTCCATCCTTCTTCCCTCTCTTTCTCCCTCCCCATCTCCTCTTCTCCTCTGCAGTTAAATTCATGAATTAGCTGTTCATGGTTTTTACCCATTAGGAATATAGTCGCATACAGATCTCTGTGTATACAAATATTGATAAAACCATACATTTAAAGAAATGAGGAAAATGCATAAAAGTGGTAAAACTGATACTCTTCATTCATAGGGTTGTAGTGTCAGATGCAATCAGGCTGTTTTCCATTCTTACTTCCTTTTATCTCAGGACACACAAATAATCCACGTTTTCCTGCTTCACTTTGCTTTCTGTGACTTGTGAATTGTTATCATGTTTACGTCTCAAAGAGCGCAATGAGTTTAGAAGTTATTTGCCTTATTTTTAGCAATGGCTCTTGATAATGTCCTTCTCAGATTCACCCGTTTAACATGAACAGACATGGCAACTTTGGGAGCCATACTATGGAAGCAACCCATGTTCTAAAAAATCACCATTTGTAGGAGAGTCAGATTCAGTGTGCGCCACTTGCTTTGAAACTTCTGGAGTTACGAAGGAAAAGCCTGCAGCTTTGGAGCTGTTAAGCATTTTGAAGTTTGTTTGTTGCAGCAACTATGTTACCTAATTAATATGCTTAGTACTTATAATTATGACAAGATCAAAATGATAAGTGTAGAAACAAAATTGATTGGTTTCTAGTTTGAAGTGTCCGTTTCTCAAATTGTCCTCTAAAATATGTAATGGCAAACAGCATAGCATGAAATCAGGAAGCAAATTTATTGATACATATTGACACACAGAAAAACAAGTAGTCCATTAGTACCTAATATGGTTTTTTCTTTTCTTTCTCTATTGTGGTTTAGATCTAAAATGGCCTCCTGCTGGGGATTTAGCTCAGTGGCTTAAATGTCTGGCCAGCTAATGTGAGTTTGATCCCTGGTACAAAAATAAAATAATAAAATAAAATAAAATAAAATAAAATAAAGTAAAATAAAATAAAATAAAATAAAATAAAATAAAATAAAATATAAAAATAAAATGGCTTCCAGCGTTTCACACATTTGGAATGTGATTAGATAATGAGGGCTCTACAGTTGGTTTCCTATTAGAAAGAGGAGTCTGCTTCAAAGAGGTAGATCACTTCGGGTTTTTCTTGGAAGAAGGTACCTTTCCTAGCTTGCTCTGATTTCCAGCTGCCATGACATGAGCAACTTTCCTCCATCACTACTTCCTGCCTTGCAACTGTGGATTAAAAACACGAGCAAAATAAATGTTTCCTTTAAATTCTGCATGTCAGATATTTTGTGCCAGCAACATGAAAGATATTGCCTGAGGTTTAGAGACATTTCCTGGTAATAGGCCCATCCATTATTTTCCTGTCATGAATTTGGAATGATGAGAACACTGATTTTTTAAACAATTAGTTTGTCAAGACACTTCTAGAGAATGAGAGCAGGCGATGGATATCTAGGTTAAATTGTGGGTTCTCAGTGTCCTTGTGTGCAGAAGGGACCTTTCTCCTGGGGGAGGCTCAGTGTTTGTGATGATACGCACATTGGGAACACGTGAAGTTTCTTCAAGAAGGACTTGGTGTGGCCCAGGTTAAATTTACAAAGAGAATGTGCTGTGTGCCTAGGATGTAGAAAACGAAGGGTTGCTGAGCACACAGAACTGGCCTTACTCTCATTGGATTTGACATTTCCTGTTGGGAACGCTGAGTGTAAAAAGAAGGCAGAAGAGCATGGATTCCCATTTTTCTAGACGTTTCTAGAATGAAGAAGGGAAGTTTTGTTTTCGGTTCAAAGCTGAGGTGACAGACAAGAATTTGTGAGACCCTGAACAAAACCCACAGATGGATTGATTCCAGCCCCAGCCCTTGTGGTTCTGGCTCTCAGACACAAGAGTAGAACTCATTGTTGAGTTCCAGCAATCTACTCCTACACCAAAGAGCTGGAAACCAACCAAAAGCTGGCAAGAGCTGAAAACAAGTGGGCTTGCCCCTGTCACACAATCTGAATACACAGCTTCTGAAAATACACCTAGTGGCAGCGTCAAGAATGGGACTTGTCACTGGAAGCCAGCATTTGAGGGAGATTATGTTACCACCAATCTGATAAGCTATATGTATTTCAGTAATTACCAAGACAACCGCAGAAAGGACCTGGTGACAGAAGAGAGGCTATTTCTGTATTAGCACATGAATAGAGTCACATAAATCAAAACCAGTTTCATTTTGAAGTTCTAGTAACATTCAGTGCCAGGGTGCCCGATTCATGTTTTGGCTGCTTCCAGGAGCAGTAAGGGAATTGTGGGCATGTAATACACACCACATATCCATTATTCCTTTTGAAAAGTGTCCTTTTGATTTTCAACTTGAGTTAGCCAGACTCGCTGGTGCCCCTTGCTGTTCAGGTATACAGTTTATAATTTTCCTTAACCTCATTTTCCTGCAGCTGCAATGAGTTGGGTAAATTGGAACAACTTTGTGGGAAAGTAAAAAAAAAACTTGAAACACACAGAGTAAGTCAAAGCTGCTTCAGGTTCAAAAGAGCAGATGAACCTTTTGTATCTCGAAAAAGACAGGCTAAGGGTCTAAGGATTGTTTTCTGTTGTGTTCTTGTGTAATAATTTGCTTGGCTTTCTCAGAAGCATCTTTCCCTTCACCCCAAACTCTTAACTATCCTAATGCATCAAAGCTGTGGGTTTTTCCCCCTTTCTCAATATTTCCCTTTCTATACACTTTGTAGAAGCATAATGAGAAGTGGGAAGCAATACAGTGAAAAGCATTATACCTTCATCTAGTATTTAAAAGCAATTCTGTTATAGGTAAGGCTATAATCAGACAAAATTAATGTAGTTTTCATTTTCCATCTTTAAAGTCAGTGAGTTCGGTTTTGGTAGACATGCCAGTCTCTGGAATATGAATTCCTTGTTACATTTTAATTCTTGCTTCTCTTGTCCATCTATTACAAAGAGAGAGAAGCACAAAGAGAGGAATTGAACACAGCATCAGTATACTCTGTATCAAGACAGGAGAGAGAGAGAGAGAGAGAGAGAGAGAGAGAGAGAGTATATAGGAATAGGTGACTCAAAGTTCTGCCATGATAATAAGTTCCAACTCCACCCCCTCTTGAAATGTTCATCAAACATCTATTATCATTTCTGTGTCGCCGGAGATACAGGCTCAGATAACAATAAAGGTGATGTGGCAGCTGACTGACTCTGGGAATGGGAACACATGCCCCTAAAGTAATAAAATTTCTTATTAAAAGGGAGGATATCTTTAACCGACCCTCCATGTCCCTCCTGAGACTAACAGGCAATTTCGACTGTTTATTCTTACGTAGCTCCAATGAATGGCTCTATTTCATTGGACTTCATAATGACTTGGTGGCGTGCGCTGCTGCTGGCGCTGAGTGGAGGCGTGAGTGAGGGGCATCGTTAGAGGCATTCCAGAGCAATCTTGGTGAAATTAGATTCTTTGGAAATGAAATCAAGCCTCAGTTTCATGACGAGGAAGCTGAACAAGAGGGAAATAATGCGGAATTGGTTGAATTATCCTTAGCTTTCGAGGCATCAGACAAGGTCAGAAAACCCAGAGTTTAAATTCTGTTTTCACTCATGAGTATATCTGGCCCACTGTAACTAGTTAATGAACTTATTGATATTTACACCACGTCTATCTCCTTCCAGAAGTCACCTTGTCATTAAATTGTGCAATTGTGGGTGTACAATGTAGTGCTATTTGGTCAATTGCTTTCTTTTCTTTACTTGGATTATAAGTAGATTTTAAGCACAGTCTCACAGAAACTAAATGGGGCCATGGGAAAAATGTCTTTCTGTTTACATTATTATCCCTTGTGTGGCATTTTAAATATATTCAATGGGCTTTCCTGAAGTAGTGGTTCTCAATCTTTCTCTGACTTTAGACACATTCAGTGGAGTTTATTCCTAGGCATGATACTCCTATATGTCCCCAATAATGTCATGCATAACATAACATGTGGATTTTTCACATCCTCACGCAAGTCCCTACAGTGACCTCTTGTCCTCACAGAGCACAGTCAGAAGTGTAACCTATCTGCTTTCCTTCAAGCCTCATTTTCCAGGTGTTTCCTTCTACCAGGTCTCCTGAAGCCAACTCCTTTTCTTCTCTGGGCTGTCAAACAAGTCCTCATGACTGGACTTGCCCTTTGCATCTCTCCCACACCTGGTAATCTCCTCCTGTGTCCTCAGGTGACCTTCTCTCCTACTACATCAGGTCTCTGTGGAAATGTCATTTCCCTAGAAAGCCATTTCTAACACTTCCATTTCAAATGGTCCTTCAGCCCCAAGTTAGTCTTTTTCTGTCCTTTGATTTACTTTCCGCACATCAGTTATCTCAATGATTGCATATTATAGCGTAGAAATTTCACAATGTCAGTTACTTTATTTTCTATATCCCTCTGCCAAGATCTCTTGGGGACTTCCCTTGTGGTTTGTCTTTGTTCATATGCTACACAGTGTTAACCTCAGCCTTTGGAATTGCACCAGAATCCTAGCAGAGGTTTTGTGTGTGTGTTTGAAAAATTAATGAGTGAAGAAAAGAAAGAAAGATGCAGTACTGTGACAGAAAAGTTGAAGTCACGCTTCTCAAATTTCCAGACAAAACCTCTGACTCTGTCTTCACCCTGCTATCCAAGAAGGCGCATCAGAACACATGTGAATGAATGGCAGCAATAGTTATAGAAGAATATCTTTGAACCCTTTTGACTTTTTTTCTTAGCTTTCACTGTTAATGGTTTTCTCCCAGTAAGTGATAACAGCATGTTGCAACATCTGTCTTGAAAGCCCCGTGGTGGTGGTGTAATGTAATAGGAACTGGATCAGGGTGGCAAACATGTATTCCCATCCTCTACGAGCACTTTTAATTACCTTTGGATTCTCCCAGATGAAATAAGCAATGTCTAGCACCTGAAACGAGCTCATTTGTGAAGCTATGAGGAAATACACAGATGAGTGCATATGGGACTGTGATTCCAAACACCCCAGCAGGGCTGGGTCAGCTCGGAAAGGGCACTGTCAGGCAGCTCCCCTGTGTCTCATTCAAGGGGCTCCTCTGATCAGTGTACCCGAGTTTCCAAAGGCAAGAACACAGAGCCAATATTTTGGTTGATGCATTTGACATCTTTAAGCATTTTATTCCTTGTGACTGTGTCCAGGGACATAATAGTTGGAGTTTTTAGATTTCAAGAGAAAATACACATGTACATGGGAAGATGAGGTACTGACACCACCGTGTTAGTACAAAAGCAGTGAGAGCAGCATTTGGTCATCAGGGACAACCTGGGGTGCAGTTCCTCCACACAGATCTTTGAAAACACGCAGTGCATGGCATGCTTGGCACGCACATGTCAAAATTAACATTATTGAGGTATGTGCTGCCTACATTTGATGACACTAAGCATCTGGAACTGCTGACATCACCTACTTGAAACATTTTAAATACTTGCTTAAAAATAATTTAATCTAATGTGCTACTATTTGAAACAAAGCACCCAGGGATGGATTCTTGATCTAAGAAGGAGAGTTTTGCTCAGACCAAATTTAATTTGCTAAGTAAAGGAGAACTTTACCCAGACCAATGATGATTTGGTCATATCTTTATACCACCAGAATATAAATTGTATTTTTGCCTAAATAAATGAGTTCCTTTTTGTTTGTTTGTTTGGGTTTTTTGGTTCTAGGGATGGAACTCACAACCTCACGCTCACCAGGCAAGCGTTTGACCTGCTGAGCTAAGTCAGATGAGTTCTTTTAACTGAAGAACACTAGAAAAAAAGCCTGAGAAGTCTTTGGGGGAAATCCAGTCATCACAGAAGAAGACCCAATCCACTTGTAAGTGCTGCTGCAGGACCAGATTTTATAGGTATTTTAGCAGAACAGTAAGTTAAATTTCTAAACCCAGTACTGATGAGTTTCATGGACAAAGATAATCCTGAGTGTGTGTCAATAAAGAGAGTGGAAAGTGTCTCAGCCTTTTCTGTCTTAAGAAAAGGATATTAAAATATGTATTTATATACCCTATGTATAGCAAACTATTAATATCTTCCTGGCCATGGTGCACATGATTTACATGTAGGTTTCCCTTCTATGATTTAATTTGGTCTTGTCATAACAATACTGGAAGGGAAAAGAGATTCATGATCGTTCCTGACACCAGATGAAGAAGCTGGAACTCAGAAAAGTGAAGCAGTGTGTCTATCCTTCACATAGTAGGCACTGGGGCCACATGCTGGATCCTATGAAACATTCTACATCTACCTGTTGCATGTAGCAATTTGTGATTCCTTTGTACTAGAGGAGACACAAGCAGATTCCGTGTGTCTCCCCATTTACTGTGTATAATTTTCATTGTAAGTTGGCTGCTCCTCCTGCTCTGACTATGGGATTCTGGGTGTTGGAGGAATCTGCACAGGGATGGGAAATGTCTTATTGGTTCCTAGGAACCAGGGATACATAGAGAAAGCTGCACCATTTGCAGCCTACTTGGCTGTGTAGTAGATCACAGGATGCCCAAAGTTTACTAGGAGGTGATAAAGATGTCAGAGAAGACTCCCAAAGAGATACATCAAAAGCTTTTTCTTTCTGCCTTTCTGTATAAAGATTCCAACTGTGTATTATTGCAGGTTGTGGGTTGTTATGGTGACTAGAGAGAAAAAACTAGGGAGGCCAACGGAAAAATTAATTTGGACAGATGCTCATCTGTACCGCATTCGCATGTGAGGTAGGTTTGGAATAATGGTCAGCTTGGAGAATATGCAGGAAGGCTGGAACATGAGGGTGGGCATTTCCAGCTTAAGGCTTCAATGCCTCCCCCCTCCCTCCTCTTCCTCCTCCTCCTCCTCCTTCGTCTTCTTCTTCCTCTTTTTCTTCTTCTTTTTAAACAAAGTCAAGAATGCATAGGGCCTGCAAGTACAAATGCGGACACAAGAAACCTGGTTTCAGAGTCCTGCCTAAGCCACTCACCCAATTGTGCAGGAATGAATTATCTACTTACTCTCTCTGAACCCGAAAAGTGAAGATGATGCGCTCACTCTTTCATAGGCTTGATTTGAGGATTAAATTAATGAATTCAGGGAAATAACTCCTTACTCATAATAAACTGTGGATTTATTTTGGCTGGCAGAATTACTCCATACACAGCATACAGGCTCCGAGTTAAATGCTTCCTCCTATCTTCTCCTAATTGCTTGAATTTTAGTAACTCCAAGACAGCATTCTCATTTGTAAACTGGAGAATTGGTAGTGATCTTTCATAGAATAAGACACTCAAATAGCATAATTCACTTACACCACTTGCACACAGAGCCATGCTTTCCTAGACTAACAATTCTCACTGATGAAAGACAATGTACGGATTTTTTATCTTCTCCATTATTGAGTACTATTATAAAATAGTACATTTATAAAAAGAGTATCCTTTACACTTTGTCATGTGATGTTGAATTATTATATTGTGTGAACAATTAACATCTCACAAAATATTATCATTAAAATTGAAGGCAAATTGAAATGGTGTAATTCCGTGGCTGTCATGCAGTAGTGGCATGTGGTTGGTACGTGTATGGGATTATCTTTCTTGCCTCTTCACTGCATCTCATGAGGGATGCTTGTTTCAGGGACCAGGCTGTGTGTCTTTCTGACCAATGGCAGGTAGGTGGAGTTGGAAACATACAAGTTCTGAGCAGATGCTTGAGTCATAATGGGCTCTGCCCATATTGTTGTGTTGTCTGCCCTCTGCTGCGTCAGTTGCGTGCTCTAGAGACGAGATGCTGATGCAAAGAAGCCACCTGGGGCAAATAAATCCTGGCAAAAATCACAACAGATCTGCAGCCATCATGAAATGTGAGCAATGTATTAAATATTTGCTTTTGTAAGTCATTGGCATTTAAAGGTTATTTGTTGCTCTAACAATAAGCTGAACAATAAATGCAGGATCATTTATAAGTGATTTATGTGCCCAGTGCTTGGATGAGCACTGGACATACTGTCATGTCTTGTCTTTTCTCTATCTCTGTGGGTTAGGTATCATCATTTCTACTTGGTAGAAGAGGAACAGAGTCAAAAATATTGAATAACATGCTACTTAACTTATTAGGGAATACATTGTGATTCAATTTAGGATTATGACTCCAAAGTCTTAGATCACATTATGTATTATATTGTAAAGATAGAAACTCTTAGCAAAATCTTGTAATTATTTTTTAAAGGTGAGATATACTGGTATTCAAGTCATTCCACTGAATAGGACTATATATATATATATATATATATATATATATGTGTTATATATATGTTTTATATATATGTAAGTTATATATATAAATACTGCATGCAATATATATATGACATATATATATATATACATATATATGTTATGCAGTATTTCTTTAGCAAGAATCATAAGCAAATGATAAACACTGAGAAACTATAATACATTTCTAGCACAAGAGCTTTTTTTGAAACTTCATTTATCTGGGTGATACAGACAACAAAATACACATCCTATCCTACCCAAATGATTTAAATTGCTATGAAGCAAAGAAGCCAGATAAGCTTGGTGGTGCAATATTACATGCCTGTAATCTATCTACTTAGGAAGTTGAGGCAGGAGATGGCAAGTTCAAGAACATCTTGGGTAACTTAGCAAGATCTTGCAGAAAACAAACAAACAAACAAACAAACAAACAAAGTGGTAGCCAAAGATTTAGTCTAATTTTTCTATATTCTTGGCAAGGTTTCTGTGGCTCTTTCTGTATAAACTCTGGCTACAAGTAAAGCCCCTGGACTCCTCGACATTCTCTCCTTATCCCATCCTGGAGGATTTCTCTGCATTTGACAAATGAATTACTCAGAATTAGAAACTCTGAAACATGAGTTTCATCACTCCCCTACCTCCCAGCTTGGTCCTATCCTCATTATGGGAAAAGCCATTCCAAAAGGCAAACAGGTTTTCATAAATGTTATTTAATGGATATTGCCTGCTCCTGGGATTTCTTTCTCAGCATCTATTTGTAATTCAAAGGTCAGCCTAATGCCACTGGCATGCAGGAGGAATCAGAGGATTTGTTCCTCCTGATTGAAATTCACACACTGTGACATCGTACATTAGCCTAAGGGTCTCTTACATGGTGTGGGTCACATTTAAGAGGAATTTGACCTCATCTTAATTCTGAGTCTACACCAATCACTAAGGAAACATATATGACTGAGAAATATGGCTGGGAGCATTTGTTAAGGGACAGGTCACTACGTGGGAAGGCTAATACTCCGCTATGGGCATTATCCCTCCCCTTAACTGGTCTTAATATCACCTAAGTCGGTTTTTCCTTAAGGTAATTTAAGCAGGAAAAGGTGGCCCCAGAGAGCAATTTAGGGCTCACATATTTACATATTTGAGGGATTTATAAGACAAACTACTCTTAAATTAGTAATGACAGTCTCATCTCAAAGTATTATAGATTGAAATATTATTCAACAAGAAAGCTGTTTTCCAAGTTGACACAGATGATGGTTATTTATTAGTTTGAAATGCATCCCTTCTTCCCATCTCCCCAAACACCACTTTCATGTCAAATGAGCTGGAAGCTCTCCTGCACTGTAGTTTATGCATAAATACTAGCTATTTAGTGGCACCGGTGGCTTGAGATACAGGGCAAAAAATACGACATAAAGTTCACTATATTTATAGTAGATGTCTGTTCATTTCCAAAGCACAGCTTAATAAAAAGTTAGAAAGGACAAAGTTTAAAGTTATCAGCATGGATTGTATGTTTTCATGGGTGACTGTGTATGTGTGTGTGAGAGAGAGGGAGGGAGAGAGAGAGGAGGGGAGAGAGAAAGAGAACGATTAGGAGAGAGAGAAATAGAAAAGGGGTAGAGAGGGAGAGAGAAAGAAGGAGAGAGAGAGAGTAAGAGAGTGAGAGAGAGACAGAGAGAGAGAGAGAGATTATATTTTCTTGCATCTGTTGTATGTTACAGCACAGCATTTGGAGTTCACCATTAAGGTTCTTTCCCATCCAATTGCACTGAACCCTGGAAGAGTGTACAAGCCATCAGTAAGAGTGCTCATGGGTTATGGGCCACAGATCTTCCAAGCCGAGATGGAGGATATAAAATTAAGTTTATCAGGCTAATATAATTCTTTTTCCTCCAGGGAAAATCTAATTTTAATTTTGAGGATGGAGAGTTGAAGGGATCAGCCACAAGGACTTGGCAAAAAAGTTCAAGTATTTGAATTTTAGAAAACAGCAGACCTGTTCAAGGGATCAGTGTCCATCTGAAACTGTGACCTCAGTGACAAAGCTCATCCTGAGCTCCCTCCCCACCCCCAGCTGTGTTTTCCCACTACACAGCAGTCAAACCGACCTTCTGGTCTTTTCTCCAATTGTAGCTCACATACAGGTGGTGGGGGGAATGAGTCTGAAGCAGAGGCTAGGTATTTCCCTTTTGGATATTAAGTGTACAAGACATTGAAGATGCGGGTGGAAGAAGGTGTCTTTTGTGGAAATTTCATCAAGATTAACAGCAATGATAAGCTTCCACACGGTGATCTCCATGGTGATCAGATTGTGACAGATGGTATATGTGGAGCTTTACAAATATCCCAGACATAGAGAAGATCACTGGTCTCATAGTAAATATATGCATACACCAAAAATCACTTTGCAGTTATTATTAAGGCGATTCTTGAGAAATCTACCAGGATATTTTCATTCACTCAGATTGTTTCATCCTGATTCTTTTACTCTCATTGCTTTATCAAAGCTTGCAATGGCATCTGCTCTAATGAATCCAGAGGCTATTTCTCAGTATTTTCTTGACTTATCCATAGCATTTGATGCATTAATACTTTTTAGGTAACAATAATTCTGAAGACTGTGTGAGCCTGAGTAGTTTCCTGAGAAATTCCAGTCAGAATTCTCTAAGTAACATGGATAAGATACACCGACAAAAATAGATGCTGGAAAGAATATAAAAGAAGACATGATCATAAACCATATTCAAGACATAGAGGGCTCATTAGAGTGGTAGGGAAAATCCCTGTAACACATCAAAGAGCTGTGTTGTCTACGTTTGCGACATCTCATTCACTAGGAAAATTGTGAACTCTGAGGGTTGTTATCTTCTCTGTAGTGTAAATTAAATTAAAAGTATAAAGTATTTCTATTCGGGGAGAGTCATAGTAGGTGAGTTGATTGAATGTTTATTATGTGGCTAGACATTTACTTAAGTGAATTGCTTACATTAATTGATTTATCTTTAGGCAATCAGGACTCTTGTCCTATATGAAAAACTGAGTCATAAAGAAATAAAAACCTTTCCCCAGGGTTACCTACCTAGCAAGTGAATGTGCAAGGATTTGAACCTTGGGAGAAAGCTGGGGAAAATAAATTCAATTGCTTACCTGGAAAACTCTGAGTAATGTTCTATAAACTTGAGATCCAATGAAAATATTAAAAAAATATTTTTTTCTGTACTAGATGGTGTGTTATGCTGGAAATATACCACCATTTTCCATAACTGCTTCAAAGGTATAAACTTGTTCTTATATCAACTCTATAAAGTATATTTCAATATTCCTTGTCTTACAAATGAAGAAACTGAAACATAAATGATTTACGGCACTTCACATAAAACTAAGTGTCACAGAGTTACACTGAAACCCAGAAACATGTTTTACTTTCATTAATGTATAATTTACAAATATGTAACTTGTTTTGGTGCTCATTTTTTTCTTGGCAAGTAAGTTAAAATCTCTGAGTCTTGAGCAACTTGACAACTGAGTCAGATCTTCTGGAAAGCACTTCCCTACAGTTACAACAATTTGAGCAGCGTGTCACCAAACTACCTTTCAAGAGCAAAGGGAATCACATGAGAGATCACAGTGCCTGTTTTAGAGTAATAATATTAGTAATGCATTGGAGAAAGCAGGAAAGGAATAATTGCCCTTGACATTTCTCCCCCATCTCAAAACAGCCTGATGGGAAAGACCCGGAGAGGAGAGGGAAAGAACTAAGTCTGGGCCTTAGACTAAAACCCCAGCATCAGGACTGCTATGGCGAAATCTGGTAGTGGGCAGGGCCTCCACACGCTGCCTCAGGGGGTAATCATAGCCTTAACCGAGGAACTAGGTCAGCGAGGTGGCTAATGGCCTCTGCTGTGCTACCGTACCTTGGGCAGCAGAAGCTAAGGCAAGATGCTACCTTCTTGGAGGAGAATATAAAAGCTGGCACAGGGCTGCACATCAGAGTCAAAGCAGAGCCTGCCAAGGTGAGACCCAATGGCTGGCAGAAACCAAAGACCCAATATCCAGGCCAGAGGTCTTAGACAGAGCTTCTTGACCTGCCCTGGCATTACACAGAGATCTGCATAAGGGTAAGGAAAACTCTAGTTGTGGTCTTGCACCATTGCCAAGAGCGGGCCTGGGACATCTTTCCACTCAGGTCATGCAAGTCCTTTAGCGATGAGACTCAGCTGTGACTCAGGTTAGTGGTCGAGGACCTGCACCCTGGAGCAGTGCAGTGTGAAGCCAAACTCCAATTGCTGGGGGTAGGGTGAAGGAATAAATGCAGGCCTTTTCCTGGGAACTCAGTGTTGGTGAGATGTAACCCTGGGAAGACCCTGATAGCCTGCACCCTCAGGCCAGTCCCTATTAAAAAAACGCCCACTGACATGGGGCAGGGGGGATCAGGCCAAATTTTCTGTAAATGTATTATATTATATTGTAGAACTTGTGAGCCATACACTGTCTAATCTAGGTACTTAATTCTGCTACTGTAAGTGTTAAGACTGCCAGAGACAATATGCAAATAAATGGACATGGTGTGTTTCAAGAAAACTGTATTTGCAAAAACAGGTGACAGAATGGAGTTGTTCCAGGAAGTATCATCTCCTGACCTCGAGTTATTGTACTAGAATGGATACCCTTGTGTTAAGAATTATTTTGTTTAATGAAATCAGCTCAAAACTACTTTGTCATCAAGGTGGAGATTTCTGCTTCACTTTAATATACTCTTTTTTTTTTAAGAAAATGACATTTTTTTGGTAGTTGCGGTTGTTTTGGTTTGTTTTAGCTGGGTGTATGCTTGCTCAGAACAGAAGTCACCTCACCTTCAGCACTTTACAACAAGCTTTTGATCTTTCTGACAAATTCTTCCCCATAAGAAAAATAAATTATTTGATGTGTGTCTTCCAGAAATTATATGTGAAAGAAGAGAAATCTTCTCTTTCTAGTGGGTTTGTACAAGGGAGAAATGTCTGCAGTTCCATTAGCTGTCCAAAAATAGGAGGTCATGTTTAGAGGTCATGTTTAGAGGTCATGTTTAGAGGTCATGTTTAGTGCATATGATACTGAGGAAAACGTAAGGAATCTCAGTTCTTTAAACCATAGAGCAACAGAGGATAATGTAGCCAGATAGCTTTTTCATGAAGGATGAATGAGCCTGCATTTCCTATTGCGTTGTCACTATTTGGATTTTTATTTACACTCAGTCTAATTAATTGCTACCTGACATAATAACCCAGTATATTTCTTCCACTGTAGCAGGAAGACGCACTCGTTCTGTGATGCAACAGGATAGCAGTATAGGACGGTTCTATAGCCTAAGAAAAGAGCATCAAACTTGACATCATAAAACCTGGCTCTTGCACGTACTATGCAATTGTGGTAGTATTGTTAGAAGTTTCTTAAATTGGGGCTAAGTTGAAATGAAATGAAAAAATGCCAACATTTGTAAAATACATAAGGATACAGGTAAGTATCCCAAAATGTGGGTTCACATGTATATTTTTGATCATGGTATTACATAGAAACAATCATGTATCACTTAAACTCGGGAAGACATTAGACAAATACATTCTTAGGTGATCTTTTTCGATGTGCAGGAATGATAGACTTATGTACACAAATCTACATGTGACACACCTTGTCTCTCTGATGCAGCATCTTGCTTCTGGACTACAAATACCCACAGTGTGCTACAGTACCGAATGTCATAGGCAACTGTAGCATAAAGGCGTTGTGTATCTAAACATATTTAAACCTAGCAAACGTACATGGAAATTACTGTTTAAAATGTAAAAGAATGATACAATGTATAGACTTTAACCATGAATGGAGCTCCCAGGAGCCGATGTTGCTTTGGCTGAATCAAGGAGAAAGCAGTGGGTGAATGTGAAAGCCTAGGAGGTTTCTAGACTTCCTGAGTACTGCACACCTAGGCTAGAGGAAGCTTATTAAAAATTTCCTTTACAACGACAAATAAACATAACTTTTTTGCATTAGAAACATTTAATTTTTAAAAATTCTTTGAGGTTCTTTTTTTTTTTTTTTTGTCTTTTTGATACAAGGCTTCACTATGCAGTTCAGGGCTTGAAGTCACACTTTGTAGCCCAGGCTGGCCTCGAGCTCCTAGCGATCCTCCTCTCTCATCCTCCCAAACGCTGAGATTACAGGTGTGAGCCACCGTGCCAGCTCAACTTTTAGAATCCTACAGCACCCTGAAATGAAACTCATGTACAAAGGTGCCAAAATGGTTATTTATTTCATATTCTATAAACTTTCATGTTATTAAAAAATTTATGTCATTTTCTTATTTTTACTTTTTAAACTTCTTTTTGTTAAAAGCTAACACACGCACCTACATTCCCTGAGGCCTATACACGGTCAGGGCCATCAATGTTACACCTACATCTCAGTCATCTCTTAGAAGGCCTCCAGGGACAATAGCATGTATGGATCTGTCACCTCTTCTGCCACCACACCTCCTGTCATCCTGATACAAGGAAGTTCTCCTGGAAGACCTCTGAAGGATCTGCCTGAGGTGATTTCACAGTTAACTGCTTTTTAACAAATAAATAAAATGATTAAAAACTAAAGCAATGGTAAATAGTATAGTATACCAAACACTAAATAAGTCTAGTTATTAATTATTATTACCAAGTATTATGCACTATGCACAATTATATGTGCTTTACTTTACAGGATTAGCAGTGCATTAGGTTCATTTCCACCAGCAGCACCATGAACATGTGAGCCAAGTGTGGTGCTGTGACATTTGGACAACAGAAATGTTTCAGGTCCACGAGAATCCTGTGGCCCACAGCGTACATGCCATCGATCACTGCCCAAAACATCGCTGGGTAGCACAGGATTGTATTAACATCAGTTAGCTGAACATGGTGATATCAAACAGATTGTGATGAGAAAGCAAATTTTGATCTTTTTCTAGGCATTTATTAAAATAAAACATACCTGTTTATAAATAAATCTGAGAGTGAAAAACTTTTGGAATAGTATTACATAAACTATGTGGATATATAAAGTATAACATAGGCTAGCACTTTACAAATATGGGTCCCTGTTTGTTGAATGTGAATATCATAAACAACGAGAAACGTAAGATGTAGAAATAAATTTTCTTTTGCATATAGTGTGGAATAGAGCCCCTAAGACACCTTCTAGTTATTCAATCATTCTTTCAAAGAAGTTTTGAATGCCTTCCATACACTAAGGACTGTTTTACATTCCAGAGTTACAGTAATATTCAAATAGAAAAATAGCCTCCCTTTATAAGCTGACATTTCACCGGAGAGCCAAAGAAGTCAAAATATTTGCAACATCAGGTAGTGATAAGAATAATATGCAGGGTCAGTGGATAGACAGCGAGCAAGGAAGTGCTTTTCTAGAATGGACTGTTCAAAAAACGGCATCTCTGGCCAGATGTCTCTCAGCAGATGTCTCTAATGAGACATCTCTGACGAGATCACAGAGAGCGCACTCAGCGAAGGGAGCTCACGTCATCATGAGTGAGCAAAGAAGCTGAGGTAGAAACCCACTGGCAATGGTAGAAAAAACCGTAAGCAAGTCAAAGGGGCCAGGGTAAAACGAAGTCATTGCACATAAATTCAGAAGAGGAGGGGAAAAATCATTCAGGGTCTCTCACTTTGCTGATGGTTCATAATTGGCTTTTAATTTTAATTTAGTGAGAAAATGAGGGAGGTCATGAGAAGACCAGTGACATGTAGTGCATTTTAGCAGGATTCCACCAATGTCACTGCAGAGTAGATGGAATGGAAGGTCGACAAGAAGCGCAGCATCTGGGAGGAGATTGCAAACTCGCAGAAAAACATGATAAACTTGCTCAGGCGAGGGGTGTGGGTGGCTTCAGTAGAGATGATGGTGAGAGATGATCGATCCTTGGTGTATTTTGAAGAGGACTGAGAACTAGCAACTCCAATGATAGAGCAAACGTTTAATATGTATTTATAGGAAGAATGAATTATTGTAATAAATGATTAAATTATGATTGGTGAAAGTCTAACATTTAAATAATTATTAAGATATAGTTGGGTTCTTAAATTAAGAAACAGAATTTTATGTGTTTCAAAGATCTTAGGTAAAATGATCATAAGTCTTTTGGAAAACACATATCTATGGTTATGAGGACGATTTTTAAAAAGGGAATGGAACGGGACAATTAAGAAAGCAAGAGTAATTTCCCTTCACACAACTGAAAACATAGCTTAAATTAATAAAAGTCAAACACATTAGAATATTTTTAGACTCTTGTCACATGGTTTTGGAGAAAAAATTTTGAGTGTTTCTATAATTTTTTAGAGAGTATAATATATCTTTGGACAGCATGTGGGTATGTTAATATTGTATAGAATGATGAAAAAAGATGCTTTATTGGATTTCTGGTTTAAAAGGATAATGTAGCTAAGTTTAATCATGATGGGCTTTTTTGCTAGAGATTCTTTTACGTTTCTGCGAATCATTTTAAGAGATCACATAAAAGAGAAATATGAAAGCTGTAAGCATGATCAAAATTTTACATTATTCTTGGTGAAAGGGAGTTTTGGTCTAAATAGGACATTTCAGGAAATGTGTTTGGGTTTGTTAAATTGCTTTCAATCTCCTTTCACAAATTACGTCTGTCTGTAAGG
This sequence comes from Dolichotis patagonum, assembly GCA_004027295.1. Lineage (NCBI taxonomy): Eukaryota > Metazoa > Chordata > Mammalia > Rodentia > Caviidae > Dolichotis > Dolichotis patagonum. The sequence goes on from PVJX010001680.1 coordinate 54,259, forward strand.
CACATGTGGTAAGATCCTGGAGCATGACTGTTTAGATCTGAAACTAGAACTGTTTTCAAACATCTTATTTGAATGCCACTTTAAATTAGCACACTTCCTGCCTCAGGCAAACCTGTGACCTTAATAGGAATTTTAGCTTCTTTGGAATTATTTCTATGAGTCATTTATAAACTCTTCTGTGCCTTCACAAGTATTCTTTTCCAAAGATGAGTATTGACATGGCAATGAAGATTCAGAAGAGCCTGACACACACAGCTTGGGCTCTCTCTTTGCACTCTGTACACAGCCAACCCTCTTCTTCCTAACATTCCTGGATGAAGGTCTGTACATTGGTCACTAACATAAGGAGGCTTGAATATTAGGAAGTTGATTCGGTCAATTTTCTAGGCTACTAGAAAACCACTACTGGTCATTTCTCTCTGTATGTTACATCTATGACGGTCTCTTGGTTGGCTCAGACTTCAAGGCAAACGTGATATTTAATCTTATGCATCTTATGCATGTTTAATCTTATCCATCCAAGATGGATAAACTGGTATCTCTGTGAGGGGAGTTTTGGATGAGATGAACATTTAAATTAGTGGATTTTGATCTCATAACATGGGTGGCTCCATTCAACCTGAAGAATGATTTGTCCCAGGACAGGAGAAATTCTGTCATAGTGCTCTTCAAACTTACAATGAAGCATCAGCCCTTCCCTGGGATTGCCACATAGTGACCCACCTCTTACATTTTCATTGTTGTTCTCCATAAATGCTGAGTCAGTTCTTTAAGTCCCCACCCAGTAATTCTTTTATGTATATACTCTGTTTCTCTGGAGATCCCCGACCAATGTAGTGGAATAGAAGCACTTGAATATCTTAGATGCTTTTTATACCTCAAATCTCAGTAGATAATATTTCAAAGTATCAACAGAAGAACAAGCTGCTCATAAACCTAAGCAAGCTGTGATCTTGCTCTTAGTACAATTAGATTTGAAATTAGATATATTCTCATGGGAATTTCTGATATCCTGACTTCATTTCAAATGAACATTAAGTATCTTTATCCAAAACTATGTCATTGTGATGACACACACACACATCATGTGATTCATGTACATTAAGGTACAGTAAGGTGATTCATGTGCATTATGAAAGTAAAGGCTAACTGCTTTCAATAAACCTTGAAATTTATTCAAATACATCTTCAGCAAAATTTGACTGTATTCTAGAGTTGTGAAACATTTGTAGTGTAATCAGAAAAGGTGACAACAAAGAAACTCAATAAAAATCAAGTTGAAAAGACATAATAAAATCCAACATATGATATTCTCATATTTTAAACCTAAAAACACTTTACAGTTTAAGGCAGATTGAAAACTAGACCCAAGGTTTAGATAAAAAATATTCTAGAAGCATTAAAAAATAAAACCAAACCAAGAAAAAGATTAGTGAACAATGAAATTTTTAGAAATATAAGTGTGTAATGTAATATTTTGCAGTGCTCAAACATTGATGAATCAAAAATAAATCATAGTAAGTTACAAAATCATGAAAAATTTAGGGATATATTTAATCTTATAAATAAATTGGTATATCCTTAGGGGCACTGACATTGGTTTATACTTTATAGAGATAGGTTTTCAAATGCTGGCCCCACTTTACAGATGAAAAATGAGTTTAATGTTGTTAAAATTTGTTTAAGGTCACATCGAGGCCATGCTTAACCCAACCATCCTTTATTCCACAACAAAATTATCTTCTTTGTCTATAATTTAGTTTTAAAAATCTGATTTCTAAAATTACAGTGGCCCATCACCATGGCATCAATGAGTTCCTTTATATAGAGCTGATTTGCGCGCATTTCCAGTGTGTATTAATGCAAGATTATGAGGAGTCTGGATTACATTTATGTCTGTGTTTCCATTTGATAGCAAGATTTTTTTTCAGATCAAAATAAAGACACACAGTGGTAAATATCTCACCACATGTGGCACAGAACTCACTGAAACTCTGATAAATGATAAGCATGGCTGTTATATTCACTAAATTTAAGAAAAAAAATGTTTTGAACCATTATGTGATGGTATGTTCCTTTATCCTACTCCAACCCTTCTAGAAGGAAAGCTGCTGTGGCTCAGAAACTAGGACCCTCTTTATAATGTGCCTCAAAGTGAGATGTGATTATGTCACCTATCTCTAGTAGTAGCGCCAAGCTCGCTGGAGTCAGAGACTGAGTTATCTATTTTTTCCCACTGGAACCTCTGATGCAGAACAACCTGCAACAGCCAGGCAGGAACTCAATGAGCATTTGTCAATTGAACGTTTAGTGATGACAAAAACCTATGTATTTTGGTATCTGCGTTAGCAAGCAGCGCTACTGAATGACATTTTGCTCATTCCAAATGATCGATTCTGCCACCCAAGCAGAAACACAATGAGCAGATGCAGATGCATTTGAGAAGCCTTTGAGGCCTTCTCTGCCATGGAATGTTGCCTGATAGAACTCGATACTGCATGCTGTCAGTTATGAATTATTCATCAACATTTCACTCCTACATCATTAGACCTTTTATTCTGCTGTGTCTGCTTCACACATCATACCTAGTAACGTTTATAATCTGGAAGACTGGGAACAGTTCACAGAGGAGAAAAATGTGTGAGAAAACACTTAGAATAACCACACTAGGCACACTGTTCTCCAGTAATTGGTTCTCCAGTTTCTAACTAAGCAAGAGATATGTGGGGCAAGAAGAAAAAAAACAAGTGTTCCTTTTTGTCAAATCATTCATTGTCTAGGCAGTGATTCCCACATAGAAACACCTACCTCCCCACAAGGACTAGGAAATGTGAGCAAGCTTGTGAAATCTGACACCACATGTTCCAAAACAGGGTACTTCACTGGTGATAATTGTAAAGCATTGGCTTGGAAAATCTACACAGAATTAGCCAGAGAAATACATGAATGAAGAAAATTGTGTTCTAAATTAACTATAATTGTGTGAGTGTAAGTGCATGTGTTTTGATTTGTATTTGCCATAGGAAAAACCTATGATTAGAATATCAGACACACACTCAAATATCCCCGAACCACACACAAAACAAAGAAGAAGAAATCAAATTAGAAATAAGCTTGTATTTAGAAAAAATGTGGTGGGTCCATCCCACCTCTTCTTTGTATCTCTTCATAGCTTAGGCAAACACAGAGCAGTTTATGAAAGAACTACCATGTGCTTCACAGTGTGTGTCCATACTGTGTGCTACACAGGACAAAGGGGAGCAACATAGAGTGCTTGCTCCTTGCAGCTCGGAGACTTTCTGATTAGGGCATGCTCTTAAACTAGTACTTCTCCACTTAGTTTATTTTTATGAAGTTCTAAAAATTCTGTAATATTGCAAAATGCAAAGCAATGGGATAAATAAGAGAACATTCCCAAAACTTGTCTACAGCATAATGTCAGGTGATAAACGTCAGATGAGTTTGTAAATCCTGAGAGCAGTGAGTGTGCTATAATGTGCTGTGCCCAGCTATCACGGAGACTTTACTCTGACAAAATGTAGGAATTTAAGGTGATAGTGTCATTAAAGAAAGAGCAAAGGTGCTTATGATATTAATTTGAAGCTAATTCACTATTGAGGTTGTCTTATTCACTTGGTTGAATCAGAGATAAGTTAAAATTCAAACAAAAGCAGTCGCCCATGGTCTTCCATATATAAGCATTTTGGAAATGTGTAAAGGTTTATGGTGAAAGTCTGCTTCTTTAAAGTGTATACTATAATATTCTATTACCACAATTTATCAAAGAAGATAAACATATTGGATACTTAAGTGATCATAGATTTTGCTGACACACACAGTATGTGCTGGAAGCAAATGTAAGTGAAATGGAATATATGCAGAAATGCCTTATGAATCTACCTGGGGCTGTCTGGCCTAACTCTGCTTCTTCATTCACCTCCCACTACTCTTGCTGCTTTTCAGTCCCAATTGGCCTTCTTCTGATCTACTGAATCTTCTTTTCACACACCCACTAAGGGAATTATCTAAATGTCATGATTCCTTGCAGGCACGTTTTCTTGCACCTCCCAGTCTCCTCCAACTAGAGCAGCTCCCCATCGTCCTTCAGAACTCAAGCCAATATGGCACCCACTGGGAGCCATTCTTTGTCTGCCACATTTATGGAGAATTTCTATAATGCACCCTCATATCACTGAGATCTTCATGATATGAATGGTGGTCCTACTTTAATAAACAAGAATGCAATGTTATATGTAATTAATTTTATGTAAAATTTGTTTTCAAGAACTTCCTATTCCCATAGTCAGAAAACAGAATGAAGAAAATTCTCACTTCCAACAGTTGATCACTCGATGAGGATAATTTGAGGATATAAAAACCACCAATGCAGCAGTGAATTTGGAAGTTGAGAGGCTTGCAGCATCTTTGAACATACACTGTACCTTGCATAAGTGCATCTGCTCTTATACCCTAAAACAAGTGACACTCTTTCATCCTGGTATTTTCTTAGTAAGTTGTATTTGAAGGATGACACATGTGTGAAAATGTCTATTTCAGATTTCTTTTTTACTTCCTGTTTTGTCCTTGTCCTTAAGCAGCTAAATCCCAAACTAGCAGTCTTCTGGTGATTTTAGTTGAGTCTGGTTAGATATTTCTGATACACAGCTGTGTGCTCCTCAGAAGCAGGTCTGTGCTCCCCAGCCATGGACTGTTCATTCCCACCCCTGTTACTCAGGGCAGGCTCACTTCCTTGAGAAGACTCAGGGGCGGTACTGTTCCTGGTGAAAACAATGGCATGCTGTGCCCTTCACCAGCCCTGGCAGGCTGCTGCCCACTGCCCTATTACCACACGCATTCATTCCTCACAGTCAGTGCACTGCCCTGGGTGAAGTAGCGAGTACGATTTCTTAGAAATAAAAGTAAGAAGCGGATGTCAACTAGCAGGAAATGGAATGGAAGCACTGGAAAATTTAACAGAAAATTATATCGTTTTTCCACTTTTTAATACAATGAAGGAAACAATTGTGAGAAATAACATTCTTTTAAGACTAAGCAGGAAACAGCTCTATAAAAGAATTAAGTCAGATTACAAATCTCTAGAATAGCTATGACACACAAAGACAGACACTGGTACCATCCTTATTTTACAGATGCTAATTTTAGCTTCCTTTCATGTAGAATAGCTCCCTTTCCTAACCAATTTACTCAACTTCATGAAAATGGAAAGATTATTATGATAAATATGGCAAGACATGTATTAGATAAAATTTAAACATGAGTTGTGCTGATTTGCCATGGTTGCATGTGAATCTTGCTTCTAAATATGAAAACTTGATAAGTATACGTAAAGACCAAACTTCTGCATACATATGTACATATCTGTAATCATGATACAGTGTTACTCAGAAATCTTGTAATACGGCAAATCAGAAAAACTTCCGTTGAAATTTCTGTGCTAAGTCCTAAGTCGTGTGTCTACACCTTTTTTTTTCCTGTGATGAAAAACAATTTTATTGACAACAATGAAGATGTGAAGTCTATTATTTTGAAACTCACATGGGTGAACAGAAGGACTCAGAGGAGGGAAGAGAACCACACGTGCTTTTTATCTCAAGGAGCCACAAATATTATGCTCTCAAAACTACTCATAGTTTTAAAGTCCAAACTCTCAGCTTGGCATAAACCCAGTCCAGTCTGATCCTATTTCAGGTGTTTTTGTGTGTTTTTTTTCTGTATGGGATGCTTTTCCCCCCTAGTTTTTGTTTGTGTGTAAATGTCCCTCAAGTACACATCTGTACTATTTTCTCTGGCATCTTTCTATAAGAAGGAGAGCTCTGGGTTCACACATTTGGCTTACATTGTTCCTAGATTTTTGTGCCTCGTAGAAATACAATTAATGCATGAGTGAAGGAATGAATGATCGATTGACACTGAATTTCTCGACTTCCCTCCTGATAACTTTTAATAGATCTGATACTTATTGACATTAATATGTCCAAGAAGGAGGAACGTCTGTATATTTAGACCTCATTGTGATTTGATTGAGTAAGAGTCACAGAAGAGAAATGAAGAGCAGGATGGCTAGGTTGGGCAACCACAGAACTCTGGGGAAGGGGAGCTTTGGTAGATCTGTGAAAATCTGAAATTTTTTCCTTTATTTGTTTCTTGAGTCAGTCAGCATCACTTCTGTGAATGTATTTCACATTCCAGTATTTTAGAACACATAAAGAGTAAACACAAAGAAAATAAATTTGCCTGTAATATACCAAACTTAAAAGCAGATTCACTGGAATAATCAGATTTAGAAGATTAAAAATATTCTTCTAGAAAGCAGTACAACTGATCTGCCACAGAAGTACTTGAGGAAAAATACAATAATCTGATACAATATGGCCTCAAGGGGCTGGGTGTGGAAAATGCTCACTATTCTACATCCAAAAAAACCTTATTTTTTTCTGGAGAAATTGAAATCTATCTTTCAATATTCTAAATGGGAAAGGAAATTTTAAAAATTCAGAAAGGATAGATTTAGCTCAATACCAATAGACTCTAGAAGGAAAGATGTTTCAAACTGTTAAAAAAAAGTAAGTATCTGTATGTTTCAACTAAAGAAAAGAAAAAATACTTGAAGAAAAAAGGATGTTGACCGAATATCCATGTGAAGCACTTTGGCATTAAGATCATTTCCTGTGCATCATAGGAAAAATTATCCAATCAATCTGGCAAGGCTTAATAGTGGAGTACAGAGAGTTGTAGGAGGGATGCCAGAAAGTTCTAAGCTCCTGGAGGTTTCAGAAGCTGAGCAGGAGAACCAAAGAGAGAGTTTTAAGTTCATCAAAGCTTTTGAGGAACGTGGGGTGGTGCATTGAAAATCGGTATCACAGGACAAAAATAAATAAAAGATTCCTCCGTAGTCATTTAGTTCTTTTTTGTTTGCAATATATATAACAGTTTTCGGAGATAAGATCTGAAATCCAGGATGAATTAGAAAAATCAGAAGTGATCCTACTATCCCCACACCTTCCTTTGTCCCTCTTGGGAAGATGTTGATGTTAGTTTAATTCTGTGAAACTTAATTCTGTGAAATGCAAGAATTTGGAAATAGTAGAATTGCTAGGTCTTACTGAAATCATAGAAAATAGTATGAGACCAGGACAAACCACTATTGAATTTTCTTCACATTTGTTGTGAATTTTACAAAATAAAGCATTGAATTTGTTACTTATTACAGGAAGCATTCTAAAATTTTCAAAAGAATGCTGAGGGTTCTCTAGAATGAAGCAATAAGTACAAATATCTAGCATTATTTGCCTATAAATACCAAAGAAGTCATAAAAATAAAGCAAATCTTTATATATAGAGAGATCTACAAGTCATAGAAATTTTCATTGGTAGTATTTTGATCTTATTAATGTGACACAAATTTTCACTCTTTAGTGAAAAAGATGGAGAATGTCTAAGTAAATTAATAAACAAGTTAAGATACTGTACTTGAAGAATGCAAATTAATATATTCATATATTATACAAAATTTCTTTGTTGTGTTTTGATTCAAGGTTTTGTCTATGAAGTTATTAAAGATATTCACAAAATAGGAAAATAAACAGGGGTGAGAAAATGTAGCTAAAACATTTTGTAGACAGTATCAATGATCTAAGTCTGAATGTATTTCAATGATAATTTTATCTGTTGATTAAAATGTTAAGCAAAAATGTTACAGAAGGTAAAAAATGAGACTTGTCTCCCCTTGTTATTAGGATTTAGGGCTTTGAAATGACTGTATGGTTTATATCATCAGTGCAGTACACCAAGGACAAATGCAAAGGTCCAAATTCAGCATAAAAAAGTGATACATTCACTTAATTTTATTGGTCTAGTCCATATCTGGAAGAAAGGAATACTCTTTGAGTCCTTCATTTCTAGAACTAAGAGTAAATCTGAATAAAGGCAGTCAGGACAAAACTCATCATCTGGTCTTATCAAGAATAGTTGATAAAACTGGGAATGTTTAAAATAAAAAAAATCAATCTGTCTCTGGCGTGGGCCAGATCATAGTTGACCTCTTATGTGAAACATTGATATATTGGCAGATTTGGATTTTTGGCAAATTGGTGGAAACTGACATTATGGAGAAGTTAAGTGGTCAGTGATGCTCAAAGATGGATGTGCTTTCTTTGGGGTGTGTACTGGATTTCAGATGGTGTGGAGTGGGAATTGGAGAACAGATTATAACACTGTACTTCATATTTCAATGTCTTTTTTTCAACCCTGAGGTGAAAAGAGTCTGTAAATAGGGAGAAGATATTTCCATTCTTGTCCTAAAAATATGAGACTGAAAGACTTTCCTCACCAGTAGTATTGACACGATTTCGGTGGAGATTTGAAGTCTCAAAATACCCATAAATATTAAAACTCATATCAGTAAGATCCTTCTGAATTGACATTTCACATTCTCGTAACATTTCACAAGTTTCACAAGTCTATAAATAGATTTGCCTTTCATGTATGTGTTTTTTTTCATATTATATCACCTTTGAGAATCTTTGAAATAAATGGGATGATAAGGTGCAGGCGTAGTACAGTATTTATCCAACTATAATTCCTGAAATTTACTTTCTAAATAGGTCCCCACAGCAGACTTCAAAGTTGCTACCTAACCTGTGAGAACTATCATCACAAAACAGCCACTCACAAGATGCACCAGATTTGGCATGGGAATTAGAGTAGAGAGAGTGATTTTTGTAAAACAAATTGAGTGATCATTACAGCTCAAAATATTGTTTTACACTATGTCTGAATACTTAATGGTATTTTCTAGCATTCTCTTGATGGAATATCTAGAGAACTCTCATTGTGCAACAAGAAAGCTTAAGGCTAAATCCAAACATAATGCACAACAGAAAATAGCTCCCAAACAGCCATTCCAATAAACACAGTTTTACAAAATACACACACCAGCTGGAAAATAATCATTGGAGGGCTTTGGCTTAGCAAGTCGCTGCTTATGTTGGTTGACTAACCTTAACTTTACATCTGGGTGCCTTGAGATTGCAAAAGCATATGTAATATTTAACTCGCCTTATTTTTATTTTCTTGTATAAACAAATAAAGTTATATTAAGTGCATTTAAATATGTGTGAAATTATATAGCATATATATTGTCACAAATTGAACAGGGAGTTCTATTCAACTTGACAATGAAAGCAGCGATAATTTCCACTGTCAATTAAAAATCAGTGTCTTCACTGAATTCAGCAAAATCCAACCACATGAACTAACTGAATACTTCCAGATTTGTGTTCCAGTGTGTGTCAGAGGTGCATACACTTACTTTTTGCTTCTTTGTTTCTAACAAACCCTGTCCATCTAGATTCCATGGCAGAGATTTTTGAACACACAATTTTAATTTTGGTCTCAGGATGACACAATGCTTCTGATTTAGGGACAATATCTCTAATACACCAAGAAGTAAAATGGTCATCCCTCTAATTGTGCTGACTATATGAGTTTCTCTATTCACTCTTTTGGCCCGTGTTCTTTGAGGTTAGAATAATGATTCAATTTATGGTGCTAATAGAGTGAACAGATCCGCATTCAAGTTCTATAAATTATTTATAAATTAAGCCTAAATCAGTTATTATTGAATATATCTGGCCACTGACAAATTAAATCTGTCTCCAAGCCACTGTCTATACCGGAATATGTCATCATTATCCTAAACAAATGGATAAAATACATTCTGATTTCTACTTGTGGTTTCAACAAACTTTCCATTTTCTTCTATAATTGCTTTCTTTTCAGGCCTTTTTTCTCTTGGAAGCTTTTGCTGGAAATAAACATTGACTCACTGTTTGCTTGCGTGGGTTGTTTTGCTCCAAATTCCCATCTTCACCAAACTATAAAGTGAGCAAACTCACCTCTATACAGAAAAGACGGCCTGCTTATCAGACTCAATCCTGCCTTGACTTCATCGTTGTGTCTCATCTGATCAAACTTTTATTATTTCTGGCTGAATTGTTACAGGATATTCTAAACCTCTATTTGATCCCTTTTTTTTTGCCTCAGGAAATGTACCAGTTTGATCTGCCAAAAAACATGTAATGCATTACAAAGCCAATTACAAATAAACTTGGTAAATCCACTGTTTTGAATCATCTAGTTCATTGTTTGCTGTACAAAGTGAATATCCAAAAGATTACATACATTTTTTCAGTTGATAGTCCAGAGAGAACAAAACAAGACATAATATGTTTTATGTGCCTTTTTCTGTTTATTTTTATGGCAGTTTAAAAATGTGCAGTTGTTGAAAATGGATATTCATTGTAACAAGATATTTGTGTTCCTTCTTCTTAGGAATACTGAAGTATAGAACTAAAGAAAAGAAAATAAAGAATTGTTCTGCTATTTATTGGAACTGTACACTTCAAAATCTGACAAATACTAAAATAAAATACTAAAAATTTTCAAGTTTTCATCCACGTTTTTGGGGAATCAGCTGACGATTATAACCTCAGTTAAAAAGATCTTGCATTCAGTATTTAGCAAAGTTGTATGCGCTAGAAACTTTGATTTTAAAATATTTTAGCTGATTTTAAGTATTTTAGCGTTGATCATGGAGACAGGAAATCAGTTCCAATTTTGATGCTGAAAATCATTCCTATCATTCTAGTGAAAAGGACCAGACCAGAGCAAAGATCAGGCAGCAATCTCCTGAAGCTATCTGGTGGAAAAGCTAACATTAACATTGTTTATATGATTATTCAATTAAAAGATTTTTATTTTTGGAATGTGTTTTACTAGCCAGAAGGGATTTTTATATTTTATGTTCAATGCAGGTGGAAACTGAATGATTTTTCACTCTCACTAAAGAGTCTCCCAATGTTGCTAACAATTTAAGACCTATTTAGACTTCCTGTTGATTCATGGGATCAGATATCCATTTAATGACAGATTTAAGAATAATAGAACAGAATTAGGTATGTAGAGAAAAGCACATGTAAGAGTACGCTTCATATTGTGTATCTGGACCAATAGTTCAACTATTTGTTCTTCTTTTTCATCTGTATGCTCTGTTCTTAGTTGCCTGGCTTACCAGTGAGGTGTGTTGCAAGCCTCAATAACCATGTGTTATGGATTGAGAACTGGTGGTCAACTTAACACCAGCTGGATTACATCACCATGCTGCTGAGCATAGACGTTTCACCTGAGGAAAGTTGCCAGCATAAATAGAGACATGGAGGAGAAGGAAGGGTGCGTTAGTGCGTTGAGGCATTGTGGGTTCTCCTACGTGTTGCTGTTTGAGCCATTGGGTTCTCCTGGAGAAGCTCTGGTCCTTACACCAAGCATTGCTTCCTGGTTTTGGAGAGGAAGACGTGTGCCGCTTGGGCTCCAGGATGAACTCCTCACGCTGGCTTCCTGGTGTGTACTTGACTGTGCTTGTCGTCAGAGGAGCTCGGGGCCTCCGTGTCACTGAGGATGGCTGTGGTGCTTTTCAGGACAGCCCTGGTGTTTGTTGTGAGTGTGACTTCTTGGCCCCAGCGCAGAACCGTCAACCTACCAGGACAGCTCCTTCACCCTGCTGGCATAGACTTCCTAGTTTCCACCGCTGACCTTAGGGCCTTCCCAGCACAGAGCCATAAAAGAGACTGGTGTGAGTCCTTCTTGTGGGCTCTAGACCTCCAGCTGGACTCGTGGAAGGCATTGTCATGAGCTCTCGGTCTTCATCTGGACTCATGTGGGACATTGCTGTGGGATTGGGCCCTTGGCTAAATATTCTGTGTCTTTAGTGTTATGGTTAGATTTCCTGCTTTTTCTTGTGTTAACTCAGGGTGACCATCATAAAAATAATATTATAAACTTCATGTCCTGATTCTAATTGTTCTCTGCACAACCCCTGACTGCAGCACCATCTATAGGAATGTAAAACTGAATCAATGACTGGTTTCTTCCGGTGTGCCTATGTTTTCATGGTATCATATTTAAAGAACTTGCTCCATTGGTTCAGGAGTTTTAAGAGTGTTAAAGCCCTCTGTGAAACCCAGGTATGACTGTGGCAGTTCAAGCCAAAGACACACACACAGAATTGGAATTAGGTCCCCAGAATTCTGTTCAATTCTGCTTCTATTGTCACTCAGCCATTTTAGGATTTAGGTTTTATTTGCCCTCATTTCTGATTGGTTTGATTTTCTTCACTTGTTTTCTATTTTATTTTAGCAAAAGATAAATCTGTTAACATCTAATCTACAGTGAAGAATAGATGGTTTGAAAAATATGAAAGATCCTACAGATAAGGCACTGTTTTGTGAGTTGTAACTAATTGTATCAATATTTTGAAGTTTATTAAAAGCAAAATTTTTTACAGGAAAGGCATTAGATACTTTTCATATGTATAAGAGTATGAGATCTAGACTTGACATTTTAACTAATTTCTTATTTTAGAATTCAGGTTCCTGTTGAAAGCTTCAGTGGAAAGCTAGGGAAGAGGAACTTGCATTTGAATCCCAAGAGAAGACAGATGAACTTTAATTTAGTAGGAACAGACTGACAAATTAATTCATTTATCAGCGCAGGGGAGGAGATAATTTGGAACCAGCTCTCTGTCCTTCACTCATGGACCTCTGCTCTGCTGCAGACTGTAATTTATATACTCAGTCCTTCCGAGTGAAGATTCTTCCTTCTGACGGGTTCTGTCCCCACAGATTTCTAGTTGCAAGCAGGAAGCTGGTTCTGTCACCGCTAAGCTTTGACTCTATTTTAGTCAGTGCACTGGGAGGAGGCCTGATACAGGCAACTGTCACCTTCTGACAGAAGAGTGACAAAGGGAGTCACGTTAACTCTCCTCCTGCCATTTGGAGAGATGTGGTATCTTTGCAGTAAACACTCAGTGGTTTATTGGTCTTAATTAGATGCTTGCTCTAGTAGAGATCTCTGTCATTCTACTTTTTTCTCAATTTCATTTTACTTCTTATAAATGTAGATTTTTTAAAAACTAAGGGCATCGAGTTCTACTTTTCCTTACCATTGAAAATATATTCCTGTCATTCTCGTACTATTAGGTCAATGTTAACAAATCTCTGACACCCCCTAATACAGCACTAAAACTTGAAGTCAAAATTAAATCCTCGACTGTGGTCTGCATACAGTAGTAAGGAAATGCTTCTAGGCTCAACTCTGCCTACCAGGTTGGCATATATGCATCATGTTTTAAAATATGTCTATCTAGATGAATTTAAGGAAAGAGATACTGAAGTAAAACTAGTGGAATGTTTGGAGTTAGGGAAATGTTTCTTCGAAACATGTTAACTATTAAAAAATCCTTTCCTCTACAGTTAAGAAAAATACAACCAAAATCGTGAATTTTGGAGTCATGGATTTTAAAGATTTAAACTCTAGATAGCATCTCTGCACTCATTCCTAGAAATAAATATGGTTTATGAAAATCCTCACTTCATTTGGTTTGAAACCCACCCATTTTGGTGCGATGAAATTTTAAGCATAATTAATCTGAAAATCTAAAACCTGAAATGCTCTGAAATCTGACATTTTTGAGTAAGGACATGACACCACATTTGAAAAATTACACATCTAACCTCATACGATAAGCTGCAGTCAAAACACAAGCACATTAAAAATGTTGTGTAAAATTTTCCTTCAGGCTGTGCATATAAAGTATATTTAAAACAAATTAATTTCATGTTTAAACTTGAGTCCTCTCTCAAATACTCCAAAATCTAGTAGTAACTAATATTTTTACTACAAATTTCCCATTTCCCACTTCTTTATTTTGATTGATAGACTCTTTTGATAAAAATTCTTACCAAGTAACTGTTCCAGAAAAGTGCTATAGGTCTCTATTCCAGAATACCTGTCTATACTTGCAAAGTAACTTAGAAGGGTGTAACACTTCCTCGCTTCCAGAAGTTCTAAGCCTGTTCATTGTCTTTAAATGTGAGTAGCTAATAGGGCAAGTCAAAAGGTGCTCATGTTTTTTTTCTTTTATGGTCACATAAAATATTTTCTTTAAATTTAATATTAAGTAAGCAACTTTGTTAAAATATGTTTATATTGATTGCAAAGTTAAAAAGTTTCCTGGGGTGTCTACCAAGAATGATTCAATTTTTTATTTTAAGAAATACTTTAGTCATTTATAACCTGAATTTTTTCCTTTCTTTATCTGCTCAGATCTCTTTCAGGAATAATAATTAAGCAAATATATGTTGATGATCTTTTCCACTTTTTTGGTCTTGCACCATTTTTGTGTTCATTAAAATATCTGTGATGGGGCATGGTGGTACATGCTTGTAATCCCAGAACTCAAGAGGCTGAGGCAGGAGCATTGCTGTGAGATTGAGCATGGCCTGGGCTACATAATGAGTTCAAGGTCAGCCTGAATTGCATAGTGAGACTCTGTCTCAAAAACAAAACAAAACACATCCTCATTTTTTCCAATTTTATTATCAGGATTTTTCAAGTCTGATCATCATTTTTTTTTGTCCTCCAGATTTTGGGTAATTCTACTTGATTATTCCAATATTTTTTTCTCTAAAATGTTCATATTACTTTGTCATTTATTTTTAATTATGTTAGCTCCCTTTCCTTCATTTTTCTTATTTATATGTATGTATCTATCTATCTATCTATCTATCTATCTATCTATCTATACCATCTTTACTTTTTCTACTGGAAAATTCTTTTATTTATATTCTTTTTGTTTTTGATACTGGGAATCTAACTCATGACCTCACGCTTACCAGGCAAGCACTTGAACCACTGAGCTAAATCCCTGGCTCTTTTGTTTATATTTTTGAGAAAATGAAGAGTTTGTCTGAAATTTTTTTCTTGGGATACATGTTCTCATTGCTAGTTTGCTATTTATATCCCCCCTTTTTTCTTGAGACTAACTACACTCATTTTCCACATGAAATCTTTCAGTTTATCTTTCATTTTTCCTATGTGATTAGTAGTTTGCTGAAAAATTTTGTAGGAGAAAGCAAAGTAATAAGTCAGTAGGAACTGAGCTCAGTCTTGATTTACATGTGGCTTAAAAATCTCCTGGACCTCCTTCATCCTCCTTCCTGATATTTTATCTTCTTTATGTTTCAATGAACATTATTATTATTTTCTTTTTAGGGATT
The DNA here is from genome assembly GCA_004027295.1 of Dolichotis patagonum. Lineage (NCBI taxonomy): Eukaryota > Metazoa > Chordata > Mammalia > Rodentia > Caviidae > Dolichotis > Dolichotis patagonum. Next base: position 69,393 of record PVJX010001680.1, read on the forward strand.
TCTTAATCCTCTAATCTCCTCACACCTATTCCTCCTCTCGTTTTCTTTCCCACTACTTCTTCCCTTCTCTTCTTTCTCCTATTCTACTGCTTCACAGCACTATGTCTCTACATAGTTTTTTTTATTTACACAATTTCAATTATTATTTATGGGAATAATACTCTCTTAACTTGAGGCTCAGTCCCGTTATAACACATTGCCTGGCTGCATGACAGTGGCTGTTTCTTAATAACTCCACAGCACACATTTTCAGAAGTAACTTACTATTTTATCATCATATTTTTTCTGTAGCTGGACTTCCTATGTTCCACCACTCCACGGAGACACTGGACAATGTATTCAAGACTGTCTTCAGCAAACCTGCTGTGATTCTTTCTAGTTCCTTGGCCTTGGCCCTGGCCTTGGTTATTCAGTTTATAGTACTAGAAATGCACTCTCTCTCTCTCTCTCTCTCTCTCTCTCTGTCTCCCTCCCCTCTCTCTCCCCCTACCTCTCTCTCTGTGACACACGCAGAAGCATGCACATTCATGACATGTATCATGTTTCCTTACTTAGCTACAGTTAATTCGTAATAGCACTGATGTTTTCTAAGTCACCTAGAATTAAATTTAAATTTTACTTGACTTTGTTTTCTATCTTGAACCTCGCAACCAGTTAGATTTCAGTATTCAAGGACTTTGCCTCAGCAATGATCTTCCTACCTGTGCCTTGCCTCTCTTTCCATTGCCAGCATCCTGTGACCCTAAAACCCTCTTATCTGGCTTCAGGGGAAATTTTCAGGAGCTCAGAGTTTCCTTTTCGCCTGCAGCACACGCTGCTATGAAATCAGATTTCCTGACCTCGAAGTGCGGTAATATCGCCGCTCGCCTGCAGTCATGTTCATACATCCCCCATACCTCAGAGCGCCTTCAACTCTTCCACATTCACCACGAAGTATTCCAGACTGTGCTTCTAGCTGCACTTTGTGCTCTGTGTCCCACTCACACCTCACGCTCGTCCGGGGCCAAAGCGTATACAAGTCATTCCTTCCACACCTATGCTTGTTACACTGCTTTGATCCAAAAGTTCTGGTTTCCACGATGTCATATGTCAGACTCTTACACATGCTTCTCAAGTTGAACCCTTCTTTATGAAATGTTCGTGTCCCTGGGTATAGATGTGCTCTCTTATTCAGTCTTCTATAAGGTTCAACGCGATCTAGAGTTTGCACAACTTCTATTATACCTCCTTCAGCTTTCTGACCTTCTTTCCATTTCTTCAATATGCCAAACTGTCTTGTCTTCCTGGTGTATTACACTATTTGTTTGGCACACCTAGAATGCTTTTTCACATGTGGTGCTCTTTCTTAAATGTCAGCTCCTGTAAGATTTTGTTTTCCTCACCCTATTTAAATATGTTTGAGAATGTCTTGTCACACCAAAGTTTTCTTTGTCATAATTCTCTTTGTCAAGTTGACTCTCTGAAGGTCAGAAACCAATTCAAATTTGTTTTGCTAGCCAATGTGTATTCAACACACATAGTATAGTTCCTGGCCCATTGCAGGTGCTAAATTATTTATTGGTAAGGGGATGAATAAATGATACGGCACTTTGTTTATATTTTCCTGTTGTAACCTATATTATACTTTCTTATATATTGTCTATTTTTATAAGGATTTTTAGTGTTTTGAAGTAAAAAAAATAAATCTCTGTATTGTTCATGTTGGCATCTTCTAGCCTCAGCATAGTGCCAAATATTCATGAGACTAATAAATGCTTTCTAAATTAAATTGATTTGAATTAAGCCTTCAGAACAATATCAAGTTATTGCCTGGACATCACAGATGGTGAATGGCAATCTCTTTTCCTAATCGATTGCAAGGTTGATGATGAGATAAAATCAGTCAAGCATCCATCAATATGGGAAAAGCTCCTAAATACTAAATCCTCTGCTTTAAAGTCATTGACGTACTGCCTCTCCACCATATTAAAATACTTTGCATTGTAGGCCCCATCCATCCTTAAAACATCACGGAGTTCTTAGTGGCACTTGGGAAAACATAGATTGGAAGCAATGACAGGAGGGATGAAAAGTCACTAAAAGATAGGTCACTTGTTTGTGGAAATGTTCTTCTTAAATCCTGAAGAATAGGTGTCTATGAACTTTTTGCTTTCCTTTCTGTATTTATTCCCTGATTTGTTTCTTAATCTACCTTGATGGAAATAAAATGCATTAAATTGAAGGTGCATATCAGTAAGCATTCTTAAAAGCATGTGTGTATAAAGTGCATGTTGAGAAAACTAATTCAGGTTCCTGCAGGCGTTGAGCAGGGTGGAATCTATCCTAAGGTGGAAAATGTCCAGGGGCTTGCTGCTCTGGTCTCCTCGCCTTCTGGTGCCCTCTGGTGCCTCTGAGGTAAAACTGCAGAACCAAACTGTGCCTGACCTCTGTAATTACAAGCCCTTCCTTACCCTCTACATGGTTGAAATGACACAAAGACTGGTTGCAGTGGAAACTCACATTTGTTTTAGTGGGCAGAAATCTTTGTAAATCCAGAGACGGAATATTACCATAACTTCATGGTTTCGCTTCTGTTTTTCATTCAATCATTGAGTAGCAAAAGGATGATGCTATTTTCTTCCATTCCTTAACTTTTGCAGAAAGAAAATGCTTCCGGAGTCAAAATAGTTTTCACTTTGCCACACACAGCGGACTGTTCATGAGGGTTGTGTTGGCAAATCTGGGTTGCTTCTGGCAAATCTGACAGAGAGGGACATAATTCAATAGCGATTACGTTTTCTTCTTCTGTAAGCATAGGAAACAAGTAGGTCTGAAAGTTGCTTTCTAATTCTCTCTCTCACTTTCCTTTTCTTTCTCCACGCGTGGCTCCATGCACTGCTTATTTCCAAGGTGTCCAGGGTTGAAGGTAAAGCTACTATAGGGCTGATATTTTAATCTTACACATCGCCTGAGTTCAATCTCAGCATCCTTATGCTGGCCACTGTGATTCAAAATAAAAGTAACACCACCACCACAGCAACCTACAAACAAAACAGCAACACAGATAAAACAAAGACAGAGGCCCGGAAATAAATAAAATGTTCAGTGGCATGAAGAAATCATTGACGGGTATTTTGGCGTCCTTATTTTGTGCTCAAATTTCTGGTATATTTTGCCCTTTGTCTTCTGAACTGTTCTAGTTCTTCCTTCTTAGTAATGTTCCTTCTTAGTAATCACTTCATTAAGAATCAGAGACACTGTTCCCATCTCATATAAATTTACATTTCATCCCCATGGGTCATTCTGAATTGGGAATGATCAATATAGGAAAGCAAATGATATATATCACATAGTAACAACAAGTAACAAAGTACAGAAATCAAAGTATCCCCAAATAAAGTTCAATATTGTAACATAGCACACTTTTAGACCAAACTTCAACTTTTAAAAAACATTGATAGTAACATTTTTGTACTACATAGCTTGGGTACAAAGAGAATAAGAGACACAAATAAAACAAGTATGTGTGAGTGGAATCCTCTTTTCATCACCTGACATTAATTTTTTCAAAATATTAGGTAGTAGTGAAAAATTAATATCTTTTAACCTTAGATTAAGGACCTCAGGAGGGATATTTTTGCTTTAGTACTCTGTAGTTTATAAAGTCTCTCTGATAAATATACTGTATTTATCAATATGTTATATGGAACGTCTAATAAAAACCTTCAGCTGACATAACTCATACTGCTCATAGATCCTAAGGCATCAAAATTTTAATAAAATGGACACTCCTTCTCACTATCAAAGTACTATTTTTTTTGTTTGTTTATTTGCTTTTTGGTAGCAGGTATTGAACTCAGGACCTTGCACTTGCCAGGCAGGCACTTACACCACTGAGCAATATCTCTGGCCCTAAAAGTACTATCTTTTGTCATTCTCAAAGTGCTGAAAATTATTTTCACATAAGCAGAGATGAACAGTTTAAATAAACCACATTTTTCATTTTCTACTGCTAAGACATTTTGCATTATCTTTAAAACTCTCATGAGTAGAACAAAATGACTGAAACTTGAACCCTAATGAATCTTCTTTGAAGTAAGTCAAAGCTTAATACTTACAATAAGAGAAGGCTTAACATTTATTCAGTAAAAGTGGGTTTCTCAGCTTCAGTCTGTTGCAAATTTGGTTTGGACAATTTTCCTTTTAGTTGAGGAAGCCCATGTTGTGCATTGCAGGGTGTTTCACCGTGCACCACTGCTCTACCCACTGGGTACCAGGGCCACCCACTGCATGGCACTGTCTCCTGATGCGACCAGATATCTCATGGGGACAGAATCATGGCCACTCAGAATCACTGCATTTAGAGGTAGTCACTGCTTCTACTTGTGTTTTTGTTGTTTAGTCTGCCCAGCCTAACTTTTTCAACCATATCGTGCTTTCTCCCTCATCAATTTTCTGCAGTCTTTGAAAACATCCAATTTCTTCACCTGCTTGCATGGCAGTGGCAAGTGTTCAGTGGGCATTCGCTGAATGACTTTGTGCTGGGTACACATTATGCTCTACGTTCTATGCATTCTAGAATCTAGGGAAATTTACATAGGAAAATGAGTCAGAAATGTCTGTTATCATGAAGCACATATAATGGTGGAACAGAGAAGCAAGATAACAAAAGAACAAACAAAATACAGCACCCAGTGTATCATGTGGTAAAAAGAACAGGCAGCAGCGTGGCACCTGAGGAGCAGCTTTGCAGGTGGAGACAGCAGTAAGAGTCGAGGCCTCGGAGGGAAAACGAGTCAGGACGGGTCAAGGGAAAGAATAAATTCAGTACGTCTGGAATGGACTGGCTGGAGGTGGGTAGGCAAAAGTACGAAACACTTGCAGAGATTGGGGACAGACACGAAGTCAACCTATTTTAGCCTTCTATGTCACTGTAAAGCGTGAATGCATGTCAGGAAATGTTACCTACAAAATAGTGGGGAATGTGTTATCTTTTTTTTTTTTCAATTTGACTGAAGGTCCTGGTCATGATGGCTTAAGGGTCGCAGGACCAATGTCACTGAAGTCAGTCTTTCCCCTCAAGGCCCGCCCTCATGACCATTCTGTTCAAAACTAAACAGACTAAGTCCAACAAGTCAGTTTGTTAAAATTTTGCCAAGAAGATGTCTTCCAAGCTGATGTAGAAACGCATCTGTAAGTATTAATTATTCAGTAATTGTTTGCTCCAGAACATTTGCATCTTAGAAGATGTCTGGAAGAATGGGATTTTTGAGTTGACTTTTGAATTCACAAAGTAAACCACTTAACTGGAAAAACCGAGGTCACTTCAGCAGGCTATTGATTCAGCTATTTAGGCACTGAGGGCCTTTTCAAGACTTGAATTTGTGTTCTGATACCACAGAAGTCATCTTGCATTGTCAGCAGAAGTAATATGTATTGGAACCTGATCACGTGCCACTGTTTGTCATTGGATTTGACAAAGCAGTGACAAGAAAGCTCAGTCTCAAACCTCAACAATCTATTTCCTCATAGGGTGAAAGAAATAAACAATGAATTTGATAATATAAAAATAATAACAGTTATTGTTAAGTATGATGAACATAATTAAAGTGCTGGATGTACTATTGTGTCGGCCTACAGCTTCATGTGGCTGCTTCAGGAAAATATGTCTGAAGAAGTATTATTTAAGCTGACATCTCAATATCAAGAAGGAGCATGATGAAGAGATTTTCAGAAAAGGAAATAAGTAGGTCAAAGGAAGCAGTAATTTTGTATAAGAAAGAAGACCAAGGTTTCAGGATGCATAAATCATGCCCTCAGGAAAGTGAGCAGGGGCAAGGAGAGCCTTGTAGACATGACCAGGTATTTGATTTTCATTACTCTGTAATGAGTATCATAAAGAGGGTTTTAAGCAGGTAAATGAGATGTTCTAATATGTATCCCTAAAAGGTTAGGGATAGGTGTTGGGAGTAGTCTACTTGGGAGTAAAGAAATAGTGATGATTTAGAGGAAAGAAGTATCAAGCCAAGCATTCAAATGGAAGCCGATGACAGCACTGAAAGTAAATAAAAGTGCACAGATAGAGGATGCAGCATCAGTGGAATTTTCTGATGGATAAGATGTGGAAGACAAAGAAGAGAGAAGAAAAGAGAATGGTCATGTAAATTTAAGATTAAACAACTGAATAATTTAAGGTACAACTTAGTGAAGTGTGGAAGACATACTGAGACAGGGCATACTTAGGGATAAGAAAAATAGTTCCATCTGGAAATGTTAAATTTTGGATTCATATACAAATATCTGAGTAGAGATGTTCAACTGTTCAACTAGAGTTAGACACCCTTGTCTGGACTCCTTGAGAGATGTAGTGCTGGAGTTGTAAATTGCAAGTCACAAGTAATTATTAGTCTGTAATAATCACAGGAATGGTAGAGTCATCCAGCAAGAGTACAGAAAGAAAGGAGGGGAGCCCCCCCCATGCCTACCTGTTCTGCATTAAGAAATTGCATGCAGAAAGATGACCCAGAAAAAGAAGTGACTGAGGTACAAGTAGTGATTACAAGTAGGAAAATGGAGCAGCCACTTATGGTGGAAACCTGGAGGGGTCAAGGGCAATAAAAGTGGAGAAGCGACATGTGACACAATCACATCAGTGTTACTCATCTCTCAAAGGCACGGGATGCCCTTGTGTGTGTTAGAGAAACACAAGGAACCTTTAAAAAAAAACTCATCTATTAAATCAGGACCGGTCACAGCCATGCATATTTTTCTCAGTTGAAAATCATTTATATTTCTATTTTGAAATATTCATTTAACCCCTCCCAAGTGCCAGCCTCTGAGTGAACACTGGTGATCTAGCAATACAAGATACACACGCAATTCCTGCTGTCCCAGACCTACCTGCTAATGAATAATGACCAAGTGAAAAATGCATAATTCATTTTGAAACACTAATAAATTCTATAATTAAAACAAGGCTGGGTAATGGGATACAGAATGTCTCAAGAGAAGCATCTGACTTACACAAATCTCTACAGAGAGAAATGTGAAGCAGGAAGATGAGGCAGACATGTAAACATCGGGAAAAAGTATTTGAGGCAGAATGCAGATGCAATCTAAGAAATCTGAGGTTGGAATCATTTTTTATATTAGCAAACCTACCAGGAGCTCAGTGTTGATGGATGAAGGAATGAGTGTGAGAGTGTTATGAGGTGAGGCCAGAGACCAAGGAGAGGACAGATGATGTAGCTCTAGGCGAAGATTTTAGATTTTCTTGTTCAAAATTGGAAGTCACTGGAGAGGGTTGTGTATGTGCAATCTTGTCTCCATTTCAGAAATATAGTGCTACTATTGTGTGGATAATGGGTGAACATAAATGTAGAAGCAGAGAAATCAACTAGAGATATTTTGTGGTGGCTGAGACAGAAAAAGATGGTGGCATGAAATAAGGTTGCAGAAGTGAACACAGTGGTAAGTGGTAGAGCTGAGACTTCCACAAAGGACCTGTCTCATTTTAAATTTGTGTGCTATTATGTTATTTCACACTGTCTCACAAGCCCAGCAATGCATCACAATTTGGCAGTGATTCAACAGTCAGTTCTGTAGTCAGTTCTCACGTGCCAAGTGTTATGCATGTGTCTAGATGTCTCCCCAAAGCCTCATGTGGTCATAGGTAGGGCCTACTGCTCGTTTATAGACACTGGTATGTAAAATTGACAAACTTGGCATTTACTAAGTATTTTATATTATTTCTCTATATATCTCTATAACAATGAAAATAGTTCATTAAAATACAAATAGAAAAATCTTGACAGGTAGACATTTATGAGACATTTTTTTGATGGTTCCTATTAATAGAAGTCTTCCATTCCCACAATAAATTATTTTCTTTGTTACTGAATGGGTATATCTTACATTGAAAATTTAAAACAATGTGCATGCCCATTAAACTGAAAGTAAACTATGTCATTTGTAAATTAACCAATAAAATAATACCACCATTATATAGTGCAACAAATTTCTTTTCCTTGGATCTAACTTAGCCATATATGAATTTAAAAATTGAGTTGTTGGGCAAGTTCTTCAGCAAACTTTGGCCCATATCTTGATTGTACCCCAATGTCCAGTTTTCAAAGCTTGGTTCCCAGTGCTGTAGTACAGGGAGATGGAAAAAGCCTTAAAAGGTGGGTCCTGGAGGGGAGGCTTCACATCACAGGCAGATTATGAGACCCTGGATCTTTGTTCTTCTCTTTGGCTTCATGGCTTGTGATGTGAGAGGTTCCTCCCCTCCCCCCATGATGTGTTGCTTGACCATGGGCCCAATGCAATAGGAATGGTTAATCTTGGACTAAAACCTCCGGAACTGTAAGCCAAACTAAATATTTTCTCCCGACGGGTTAGTGTGTCCAGTATTTCACTGACTAACAGCATGTTCATTCCCAGAAGGCTAAATGCTCACCACCTCTTAGTGGCCAGTGAAGATACTAACTTTCCAATTCTGAGCAGAAATAAAGGCGAGAGTAATGGTTCCTCTTCTTCCTTAAGAGGTAGACAATAGAAAATGACCCCTTTTCTCACCTAGAGAAAGCTACATTCCCCTCCCTCCCCAAGAATGCACTCATTTGGACCTAGGACTCTACCTTTGTTCCCCCTCAGCCTTATCCTTTCTGCAACGTCATATACCAAGCAAGGAGGTTCCAGTGTCTCTCTGGAACCTCTTTTTTTCATGAAGATCACATCCGCTGTAGGGAATTTGTACCTGTGCATTATGAATTTTGATTCTTTTTTGTTTCCATCCCACGCCCCTCCCTTCAACCTCTTTCCCTTCCTTATTTACCAGAGCTTTGTGTCCATTTTTCTTTCTTTTCTCATTTTATCTTTTCTTGTCCTTCTTTCTCCCTTCCCCTCCATAGTTCTTCCATTTTGAACAATTTTTTTCTGTTTCACAATACGTACTTTATACTTTGGACCTTATCTACACTTTTAGTTTCTCACAACAGAGGGACAAGAAGATATTTCAATGTGTGGCTGATTTATTTCACTTAAGAAAATGGCCTCAACAGTGTATCCATTACCTAGAAATGTCTCTTGTTTATCCTTCTTTGTGGCAGAGTAGAATTCCACTATACAAAACCACACATCTTTAACCGTTCATTGGCTGATGGGCAAATTAAGTTATCTCCAAGATTTAGCTATTACAAACTGTGCTGCTATAAACATGGGTGTTCATAAATTATCGTGGTATGATGCTTTTAATTCTTTCAGGAGGATACCAAGAGGGACAACAGCAGATCAAATATGACATCTAGTCCTAGTTTTTTGAGGAATCTCCACACTAATTTCCACAGTAGTTGCCACAGTCTAAATTTCCTCAAAGAGTACAGCAATGCCCTTTTTCCCCATCAGTCCCACAAACATTCATTGTTGGTTGATTTATTGAAAACAGCCATTTTTTTCTGCAGTGAGAAGGAATCTCAACATTGCTTGAATTTGTATCTCTCAAATTAGCAGTAATGTTGAATATTTTTTCATATATTTATTTGCCATTTACATTTATTCATTTGAGATGTGTATATGCATCTCAGGCACTCATTTTTCAATTGAGGCTTTAAATTGGCGGGGTGACTTTTTTCAGTTCTTTATATGTTCTAGAAATTAGTACTTTGAGGAAAAACTAGATAAATTTTTTTTCTTTTTGCTCTGTTGGTGATTTCTTTTGCTGTAAAAAAGCTTTTCAGTAAGGTGAAATCTCAGTTGTTGACTGTACTATTACCTGTGCAGCCAAGGTTTTTTTTTTTTAAATTCTTTGCCTATATCTATATTTTCAAGAGATCTACCTATTCTGTCTTCCACCATATTTAATGTATATGTTTTAATATTTAGGTCTTTTATCAATTTTGATTTTAGTTTAGTGCGTGATGAGAGACATTGGTCTAGTTATTGTTCCATGAGTGCAGGAGTGACGTGGTCAGCTTCATGGGGAACCACACACCACCACACCACACCACACCACACCGACACCACACCACACCGACACCACACCACACGGACACCACACCACACCACACCACACCACACCGACACCACACCACACTGACACCACACCACACCTTAAGCTCTGTGTAGGGGTAGCAGGAATCAAGCACTTCGTTGAAGCAGAGTTGTATTCTTGCAGGAGATTTACTTCCATAGAAAAGCCCTTTTCTTAAGCTGGCAATATTAGAGCTCAAATGTGCCCCAGGCAACAAAAGCACAACTGTTTCAACTACTTCACCACAGTACAGATTGGCAATGTCCATAATCTCCAAGACAGTGATAGAAACTATGTTCTAAAAGTTTCTGAGAATCATGAGAGTTGCAGAAATGCATTTCAAATCACTGACAGTTCCAGTGCTGTTTTCTAGATTCTAAGGTTAACAGTGAACAGATAAGAGACTGACATAGAAGTGCTTAGATTAGGGGTGCTTCTATTCTTTACCCTGGAAAGAGAGAATGGAAGCATTCAGTCACCAACTGTAACGTTCTCAGCCACTCAGCACCACAGGCAGAAGCTGAGATTGTAAAGGATGATTTTAATTTATTAGAAATGCAAAAGAACCACCGGAGCTGCCGATTCTTCTGTGGTGAGCATTACTTTATCATCTCACCAGGACCGAGAGTGCTTTTTTATGATACTTTGGAACTTGTGGTCATACAGATCAGAGTGTGAATTCTGTCTCTGCTCTTTTCAGTTTTATCCTATGTAGTTAGAAATAACACTTGACCTGTGCAGTTGGGTGAAAAGTAAACAAAGTGCCATTTACAAAGTCCTCAGTTCTCCCCTTGACACAGTGGTTAGGCAATAAATAGCAGTGATTATTATATCTTCCCGTTCATTCACGAAGGAAGAAACTGGGGATAGAAAGGGATCTCACCAGACAGTTCAGGAAGCTGTGGGATGGATCAAAGAATAAGAATCAAGGATTTTTAGCATTCCCTCTGGACCTGGATGTGTTAAGAAACCAACAGCACACAAGTGAGAAGCACGGGTGCCTAAATGCTCCTCGCAGGGAATCCTGAGGAAGTAAGAGGCTGTTTAAGTTCTTGGACTGCTGGAGGACCTCAGACAACAGGCTGCTGCAGTCCTTGCCAACTGGAGGAAGCAAGAGCACAGCTGAGTGGCCTGTGGATGTCTTTTGGCTCAAGACAAAGTGGAGGAAGAATGGCTCCCTGCAGCGAGAAGTCAGAGCCAAGGAGAGGAAGAATGCTGCCCTCAGCCTCTCCACCAGCTCTCCTGGAGGCCTGGATCCATTCACCCGAGCTTCCTTCTGAAACATTCAAACCATGAACAGCAAATTATGTTCACAAATGAGTCAGATATACTGTATGTGGAGCTTGAATTGTGTCTTCATAAAGCTCCTCATAACTTGGCTACTTTAAAGTGTAACGCTTGTAGGTGAGACATGAATGTGATGTGGAGAGGAAGTAGGCAATTATTACATTCCTTATAGACGTCTAAATCTTAGAAGATTGAAACTTTAGAATGAAAAATGGAGAGTCAGAGACCATTAGGGCAACACTCTACAATATGGTAGCCAGGAGTCTCACGCAGCTCTTGGGCATTTGAAAAATCCAGTGGTAAATGTAGACAGAGTATGATGTAACTGTAAGGTACAACTGTTGAAGACAACACAAAATGAGGAAAATACTGGTTTTTAACATTGCAATGGTAACAACAGTATTTTGCATATATAATGCTAATATAGTACTGAATTTATTTTGTTTCTTTTTACATCTTCAAGATAGCTACAAAATACTTAAAATTACATATGTAGCTCATTTTCTTTGTAATGTTTTACATTGGCAATCATGCTATCTATAGATATTTCCTCCTATCCAAACTCAATGTCTTCGATTTATTTTGTCTCAGTATTATTTATCTATTTATCTATCTATTACATTTTCAATTCATTGTTATGAGAAGAACTTCCAATCATAGATTAAACACTAAAACTAAGGATTCCTTAGTTTCCTAAGGAAACTAAGTTTCTTTTTCACTGCCCCCAGTCTTAAGGCAACAGTGAGAAGGGTGACACCAATAGGGTTTCTGTATTGGCTTTTTGCTATCAAGTTATGGTTATTTTCTCTTTTCCTAATTTGCTTTATCATGAAGACTGTTGAATTTTATTAAATATTTTTTCTGCATTAATTTTATTATACTCTTTTTCTCTTTGATCTGTATATGAGAGATGTCATTTATTTCTTTCTGAATATTGGACCAGACTTCAATACTTAGACAAAATCTGACTTATTCATGTTGTATAATTATTTTATACATTGTTCTATTAATATCTTTTTGAGTATTTTTTTGCATCTAAGTCTTTCAGAGATATTATTCCATATTTTTTGTTTTAAATTTTGAATTGGTTTGGCTTTGCCTTCTGGGTAAAACGTCGTAATTGTTATTTATTTTTGTAAGAAAATATTTTCTCCTGCTCTCCCCCAAATCCTTGTTTTAGGTCATTTGAAACCTCATATTTTCATAAGAAATTAAATTGCATTTAATTTTAAGCTTTTTATGAGACTGAATTTAAAAATATTCTATCAGTATTTAATGTGCTATGTAATGTAATGCTCACCATTTAACAATAAACAAAGATTTATTAGCTCTCCATGACCCCCGTCTAGCTTGAAGATGCAAATTCAGGGTCTCACACATTTTCTGCTAGCATGAAGGGTCAGAGGGGTAGTGGTCCATTTCCCACCTGCCTCAATTTCAACTGGACTTCAAATCATCTGCTTCGTGTGAGTAGCTTTTGTTCTTTTCTTCACTGTACAGAACAACCAAAATACTGAATGACAGGAAGCAAAGTTTAGTGAACTTATGTATGTCTTTTTAACGAGTCCCTTTTTTGTAAAGATGGATCAGAAAAAATAGCCCCTAGGCAAAGTGTATGTATTTCTGACACAACCCCACAAGGTCTGGGATGGAAAATTTATGCGCTATCCTAAGCAGAGAACAAAACTAAATACTCAGCAGGTGAATTTTTTACGACAACATAGACCTTAACATTTGGTCTGTTGGCAGTATCCCAAAGATGATGGACAGCTATATAAATACCCATAAAGTTCTCCTTTCTGTGAGTTTAAGAACTTCACTATTGACAGTGCCTGTATATTTGTGTGTTCATGTGTGTGTGTATATGGATGAATCTGCATGCGAAAATATTCCACAAGTATTGAACCATAATTTTTTGATGTTTTGTGACTATTGTGAATATTCTGAGACTCCAATAACATTATATGTTTATCTATTGTGAAAGTATGGAGCATTTATAAAAATCTTGATTCTTGTGCACCCTTGCTAGAAATACGACTTGGTCAGTGTATGGTACAGGTTCAGAAATCATATACCAAATATCTCACTAGCACTGGCACTTTTTGTGCGTAGCTGCCCAGAGTTGCTTTCTGTCATAATTCAGTTTGAGTTCTGTAGTTAAGTGAACAATATCTATAAGATATTATGCAAAACAGACATTTCCTGTTCTTCCTTCCAAACTACTAGACCCTGATCCTCAGTTCACCTTCTTTGACCTGTTTTAGCTTTCCACTTTGTGTTTACACATATTTCTAAGAATTATGTTTGCACAAACATGTCCCAACTTTGCCCTTTTGACACTGTCCGTTATGCTAAAGGAAGACCTTGCTTACTTAGAAACTACTCAACTGTAATTTCATTTACTTCCATCCTTCTTCCAGTGTTGTTTGATGGTGTTTCAAAACCTCAGCCTTCAGGAATTTCATTATGACAATTTAAATATTATTCAAGACTCAGGCATGTAATGAACTATTTTTTCCTAATGTAGATAGTAACTATTTTAGCTTTGGAGAGATAACTTCCACAGAGTTAGACACACTCTCCCAGTGAATGAGGCAAGAACATGGACTAGCTTATTAATTCTTGCTTTGCCTTTGGAGATGTAATGCTTGCATCGCATCATCCTCCCATGTAAATACATTTAAGTGGTTCTCTAGGTCATTTGTATGTGGGTCTCCCTCCAGTATTGTTTAGGGATTCTTTAGGCCTCTGTTCTCCTTGGATCTTCCTTCATTCTGGTTAAATTTTGCAAGAGATGTTTGGATGCATTCTTAAGATTTTCTACCTACCTTCCCTCCCCACTATCTTTCTCTCCTCCTCTTCCTCTCTCTCTGTCTCTCTCTCTCTCTCTGTCACTCTTTCTCTCTCTGTCTCTCTTTCTCTCTCTGTCTCTCCCTTCTTTCCTCCTTTGCTTTTCCCTCTCTCTCTCCTTCCTGATTCTGGGGATGAATCTTTGGATTCTTGTGTGCTTAGCAAGTGCTTTACCACTGAGCTGCACCCCAGCCCATTAGGATGTATATTTGTGTTAATATCATTATTCAACCCTCACGTGGGATTGACAATTACAATCACTAGAAATATGTACTAAAATAGCATTATCAGGTAAAATTTTGAGAATAGTAGAATGACATTATTGTCTATTTTCTTTACCATGGAAAATCTGCTATTATTCTTGTTTTCAAGGATTATATATGAAATGTTTCTTTCATGTTATTATTTTAATAATTTCTACTGCTCTATTTTCTCTGAATTTTTGCTTTCTTAAATCAATCATCAATCTTACCCTTTTAAAACTCCATTTTATATTTATTTTCTTTTTGTTTGATTGAGAAAATATGAATTTTATCTTTCACTATCTTCTGTTATAAATGATAATAAAATAAAATAAAATAAAATATTTTTGCATTTTTAAATAAAAGCCTGTTATTATTTCAAGGAAACCTCCAAATCTTAGCTCTTTGAAAAGATTAATAATAGTATACTTTTAACGCTTTTGCTTGCTTACATATTATTTTTATTTTCTCTGTTGCTTCTTCTTGGCTGCGTTGCTCTTGATCTTGAATGTGGAAGTTCCACAGTGTGAATTGATCACATGTTCACTCGTTCGTGAGAATGTGGGACTACAAAGATGAACATCTACAAACCTAGGAAAGGTTTAGTCAGCTTTACCAAGGGGCAATTCTTCTCAGTTTTCTCCAAAAAGGATACCTGGTACTATCTGAGGATGTTTTCACATTGTCATGGCTGTGTTGGGGGTGCTGCTGGGGGTGCAGAGAACCTGGGGATACTGCTCAACAGTTTACGATGTAGAGGGCAATCTCCACATCACATGCAAATGTCATGGTATCACTTTGATAAATCCTAGATGATTAGGAGACAGGAGCCCTGCTGAATTCCTTTACATACTAGTGTATACAGGGCTTCTATTTTCTTTTGTGGCAATCAATTTTAACAAGAAATATTCCCCAAACTCCTGACCACCTTACAGAAGGCAAATGATGCTCTGGACATTCTGTTATAGTAGTGGGACAGTAAAAAAAAAGTGCATTAAATTTTAAAATGTTATGAACTATGATTTACTTCAAACACATCTGTGATTATGACTTGTAGATTTCTTACCCATACCCCATACTCCTCCAAATAAAAGCAATCCCTTTGGACCCCTATTCATCAAGTGTTCTACATTTCCTAAAAGTGTTTGTAATTTTATTAACTTTATTATTTTAAAAATGAAAACACTTTTAAGAAATATATCAGGCCAGGGATTTAGCTCAGCGGCATAAGTACCTGCCTGGCAAGCATGAGGTCATGAGTTTGATCTTCCCCACCAAAAAAAAAAAAGAAACTTATAAAATTATGAATTTAACTTAGGTAATATTTAGTCATGCTAGTTTTATGATAGTAAACACAGTGAAATGTGCAAACATAGTAAATAAAAGCAGATCTCAGAAAGGACACTTCATTTACAAACATGAAGAACATCAAATATCACACAAGTGGAGGTCTGACACAAAATATCTGTCTGTATATATGAGAAGATGCTCTTTAGTCTTTAACAGAATACCTAACTGGTGACATAAAAATATATTGAAAAATATTTAGTGAAAAATGCAAGTTAATTTTGAAATGAATCTTGGCAATAATTATCCAAGTAAAATATGCATATACCCTTTGATCCAATGGTTCCATTTCTTATAAATTTGTGATGTGGCATACTGCTTTTTGCAATGTACAAAGATACGTTTATAAAGATTTTTACTCTGTTTTGTGATAGAGAGCAAAAGCCAGAGGAAGCCTTAATGTGCATTGGTTGGTAGTTAGCTTGATAAAACACACCAATAATGATAATTGCATGAACTGTGATGAGCTGTGCTATTTAGAAAAAAACAGATTGACACACACAGATAAAAGAGAACAGCTTCTGTTTATCATTAGTACCAGGAGATTTTCTGCATTTAAAATTTTTTTAATTGTATGGATTTAAAAAAAAAAAAAGGAAACACATGACACAATCCCTTCTTCAATATTCTCTCTGTGATGAGGTAATGGGAGTTAGAACGAGACAAAATTTCTATTTCTACATTTTGACACCTGGCATTGTTTGACATTTTCACACTATTCATTTTTTATAATAAGAGCGATCACAGTCGAGAAGCTTCGTGATGGTGATGGTAAAGGCAAGATGGGGCACCTTTGGTTCTAAAATTTGCAAGTGGAAGCAAAAAAAGTGAGGAAGACATTTTTGATGGGCAGAACAAGTACAAAGAAATGAAGGCATCAGCTATCATGACATGTCGTTAAACGAACGTTTAGATATGAGTATGGCACATATGATGGAAATAGCATTTTGATGTATTCTTGAAAGATGGAAACCAGTTTGAGCTCAGTGTTCAAAATCTGTTGTCTTTTTTTGTTATCATAAATCATAAAAATCAAAGTGCATATAAAGTGGGGGAACAGATTTCTTTAAATAAAATAAAATAAATTTAAATATCTAAATGCACTTCATGTCTTGCAGTCAGGTTAGAATTAGTCAGATGTCTAATTCATGCAAGCAGTGCACCTCATGGTTTTGTTTAAAGTCAACAGATGCATCACTACATTCTGTTTTTTATGTCATCACCATTTAAACAGGGGAAATGGGTACAAAAGATGAAAGAGGTTTTAATATATGCTCAGTAGAGTTTTAAAAGAACCATTAAGCATCATTTAGTTTACCTCTTCATGTGGAGTTCCTTTAGTGAATTAGAGTAAAAGTTTTGGAGACAGAAGCTATAAAGCTGTTTCTTACAGTAAAAAAGAAATAATACATTAAAGATGAATAAGTGAAAAATAAACTAAGATTAAATATATAGTACAGAGTGAGGAAGATAAAGAAAAGGAAGAAGAAAAGGAGAGAGATGTGGGGACCGAGGAGGGCTAGGGAGAGCAAACTCCTAGAGGGTCCCTAACTTACTGATTTAAAAGCAGTCAGGAAGCCTAAACCTTCAGTCATGAGAACTTCCCATGAAGCTTGAAAGTAGATGGGGAGAAATGAAAGAAATCTGTTAAAACGCAGGTGTGAAACACATCAATGCATCAGTCTCCTCCATTTTACACGTACTTCTGCTTCTCGTGAAATTTTCTCAAAATGATGCTTGAAAAGACAGTGGTTTATTCGTTTTATCTTAAATGCTGATTTCTATGTAACTACATGAACAAGAAATTGAAAATATAGCATGGTGAAAAGTAAATCTATTCTAAGCAAGATAGCCTGGTTTATAGTTATTGTCTGTAAGGGACAGAAATTATCTTTAGAGGAAAGGAACCTACTGGGGAAGGATTCTGGAAGTTGTAAGATGTTTTTGAATCTCCTATTTGAGTTTTGTTGCTTTAGATATCCGAGTCCAATAAAGTCTCTCTACAAACATATCATTTTACTCATCCTTATTTTGCTTTATATCTGGTTTTATGGTGCATATATTTCTACTCTTGTATTTGCCAAAGCAATTCTGTGAGGTCATTATATCACCAAGAGGGACATAAATATACGCTAGGTTAAACCTAATGAGAAATGCCATGTAATGTGCCTGATCTAATTTCTTCCCTTTATTCACCTTTCTTTCAAAAATATTTACTTACACATGATACGTGGTTGAACTAAGATCAGTTTTCTCAGTAACAACAAAATGGGAACAATACTGCTATTAACGGTGATGGTAGGAAGAATTAACTTAGGATATGGAGAAGTTCTAACTAATGCGATAATATTGTAGTTAAAAACATGCAGTCCTGGCTTTACTCCATAGGAACTAGGAAGTACTAGAGAAATTTTTGTTTCTGGTAATGCATTGGAAAGCTGTGTATATCCCCATTTATAGTGCTCATAAAATGTGATGTCACCAATGTGCAAAACAGGGGAGAATTATGCATAGACATATAAGTACCCAAACGTGTATTTTTTTTCTGACTGTACAACACATGCTTATTGAGTATGACCACAGAGGAAAAAATACAGTAAAAGGTAAACAAAAGAAAATCTGAAATCAAGTTCCTCTTTAACTAATTATCTCTCATTTAAGTTCCTTGTGCTTCCTTACATTTAGTCTCATCTCAAGAAATATATTTTCCCTATAAATGATTGAATTTTCACCTTACATTTCTCAATAGTGTAAACTAATTTTTGTAAGTAAATTAGTGTCACCAGATTTAACAATCTATGTTTATAATACAGAACATACAGATGCATTTGGTTATCCATTGGAGTATACAAAAAATTACTCATTGTTCATCTAAAATTCAAATGCAACTGTGTTTCCTGTATTTTAACTGTATTCTACTTAAAATAATGATGTGGAGCAAGTGTACTAAAATATCTTCAGAATATTAGGTTACAATGATATATCATATTTGGTAACACAGAGACAGTATGCTCTCTCTGTGTTAAAAATACATATTTCCATTTTTTATCATATTGCTGCACTTACATTAGTTTCCTAAGAGGAATGCCTAGAAATGAAATTATTAGGCCCAAAGACCACAGCAAATTTTTCAACCCATATTATTAATTGCCAAATTATAGTGCCTCCATCTTTCTTTGGCCAACAGTATAATTACTTTTTACACTCTTAGCCAACTTCAAAGGTAAGCAATAGCACACTTATTTTACAATAAATAGACTATATTTGATGTAATAATTTTACACAAAATATTCTGGTTCATCCTGTGCATCTTTTAAAATGATAAATTTATATTTAGCCTCTCCAACTTGTCACTTCTTAATATAATACAATCTAGAACTCTGAATTTAAGAGACTATCATTTGCCATTTAAGACTTTTTCCTGTTTCTTTTAGCTTTTCTCTATGTCTCATCTGGATTTCCATCAATTATCACCATAGAACCAGAAATACACTTAAGATATTTGATCGTATTTGTCTACTGCTTGACAGTTCCACTGGCCTGCCGTTATCAGTGCCATCGAGACCTGTAACATTTTTCACCTTTGGCTTCCCTGGCATCCCAGCCCACCTCCTACTGCTTGCCTACCTGGTTTCAGTCTCAAGAATTAAAGTGCGGTTTCTCACGTGCCAGATCTACCAACCCACGAGTACTTATCCCCCGCTGAAGTGACCGTTTGCCAGAATCTCTGCCTTTCTGTGGTCCCTCTCCTGCTCTCCTTACAGAAAGCTGAGGACATTCCTTTACCTGTCTTGCACATTCTGTCTTCCATAGCTAGTCCTCCTCTGGGACAAGCTTCCAAAGGACACAGATTACATCTTAGTGATTGGGTGCATGGTCTAGTACAGTGTCTGGAACATGGTTGGTGACCAATCTGCAGTACCGACAATAAATTTAACATTTACATATTGCTTAAAACTGTCAAACACTGTGCTTCACTCCTTTTATCTGTTTTAGCTCAGTTAACTTCTATGCAATTCCAGTGTATGAAGTGATAGCATCTGCTCTCACTTTGCAGGTGACAAAATTGAACCTCATAGAGGCTCAACAATGTAAGCAGTTATTCATTTACAGAATTCAAGTGGAAGAGCCAGAATCAAGCCAAGTTTTGAAGTAACATTTCACTATGTAAGTACATATGTAAGCAGTTTGTAAGTGAGTAGTACCTGAGCATGTAAGTGGTTTCACTGCATAAGTAATTTAGGTAGAGAAAAAAGTTTGGGTTCTGCCACAAAGGAGCTTTCAGAGATCTTCAGGGAGGAGACAAACAGTTGGGAACAAACCCAAAACACACTCTACGGTTTTGTAAAAGAAGAACAAAAAAAAAGAAAAAAGAACGAAACAAAGAAAGAAAGAAAGAAAAAATGAAGCTTACTCAGAATCTTGAATTGTTTCTTGAGATTTATTCAGAATCTGTACACTGAGAGCAAGTAATCACTAGCAAGAGTCATTTTTATGATATATATGACAAATGCACTTATCTGACATATAAGATATATATTTCTATGGTATACAGTGGAAGGGCTGAATTAAATAATTAACCATGCCATGTAATAACTCACATCCCACTTGGCAATTGGACAGCACCTTTTTCATTCATGTTTATAACTCAACATTCCTTCAGCTTAGTGCCATAGATAATCCTAGGAAGAATTAACCCAGTACAGCTAGCTAAATTCTGAACAAAAAGAAATTGAGCTTTTTGAGTTTTCTTTGAGCTTCCTTTGGATTTAGGAATCATGTAGTTCAATGTTTCCTAAATAGGACTCTTTGAAAACCTACTTTTGTGTAAATGTTAAAAGGTCTTTTGTGAAACACATGCCCTCTGGAGAGATAAATGGGCTAGTGTAAATAAAACTTTGTAGCATTTTGCCCCTCAGGATTCTCTGCAATATTAATATGTCTAAGCCTCTTGTGACCTTCCAGAAAGGAACAGAACATCTCTGTGTTTAAAACCTCAAAGTCCAGAGGTCAACAGTCCAGGGTTCAAATTCCTGCTCTAACAAAAGTATAAACCTGGACATATTTTTTTGCAAGACTTTGCAAAATCTTGCTTGATTTTCTTGTCTACACATCAACTACATAAAATTGTAAGGACTATATTGCATAATGTATGTAGTGCTCTTGGCTCCTGGAATAAAAAAAGCTTTCTAATTAACATGAGCTGTTTTATGACCACACTAATCTTTATATTCTAATTTCATTCTGATTACAAGGAACTTTTTATTGTTAAGCATGTAGTAGGACAAAGTTTCTTGAAATATGCATAGGAAGATATTTCTCTTGTTCATTATCCTCCATGAGAAATATTGGTCCTAGTTTTTAATTGCTTTTTTGTTGTTGTTAGTGTTGTTGTTGGTGGTCTTTTTGAGACAGGTTTTCACTATGCAGTTCAAGTTGGCCTTGAACTCACTTTGTAGCCCATGCTGGCCTCCAAATCATGGTGATCTTCCTGCCTCAGTCTCCTGAGTGCTGGAATAACAGGCATGCACTGCCATGTCTGGCATTTAACTTCCATACTTTACGGAAACGTTAAGTGCAACTAAGAAACCTGGTATGTTAAAATTTCAGGTGTGATTTCTAAAACTACCGGTTATTAAGAACAGTTGTGGTATTGATGCTGTATTCTTCCCAACAGAGTTCCCTTGTAATAGTTCCTGTATTTACAGGAAATGTATGTGTCTAAATGTGTGCAGGAACATCATTTGTTTTGTCAATTTATCCTTTTCATTTCCTTCAAAATAATTAAGCTCTCAAGGACTAGATTTACTTTTACCTCTATATCACTTTATCAATAGATCTTTCTCATTATAGTCTGTTTTCCCTTGATATCTAAGAGCCAGATTATTGTTTATGGCCTCTATAATTGTTTAAAGAAAACACTCCAAGTCTCTAGGCCATCATTTCCACCCCCCACCCCAGATTTCTAAGCAAAAATTATTATTCTCTTTCCTTACTCAGTGAAGCACTGGCATCAGTAATTACTGCACATTTCCTCAATGTCAAAAAACTGTCATCCTATAAACTGGGTCTTGCTACAAAGCAAGTTTGGTGTGGTTTTCTTCTGCTGTCGCAGTAGTGCCATGGTCTATTAGCTATCTCTCCTGTTATCAGAGGCTGAATGACCTGGCACTCAGAGGGAGGGCTTCTGCTTCTGTGGCTGCCACAATCCTAATGACAATGGACCTCAAGTTTCCTTAGGTGCTCTCTCTCAGTCTGGGAAGCTTCCAGAAACAATGAGTCTCAACACTTCCGCTTCCTTTCTCTTCCTCTTTTTGTTAAAGAAATCAATTATTGGAAGCCCCTCATGACCCAAAGAATATGCTAGCCCCTACATATTCTTGTCTTAAATAACCTATGGATTGGCATTATGACATCCATTCTTCAGACATGCGCACTGTATGTCAGAAATAAAAAATCCCCTGGATTTTGAAGTCCATGCAGCTCTAAAGCTCACACCCTTCCCCTCAAACACAGAGGTGCAACTGCTCGTATTGGAGAGGACCAGGCGAGGCTCATGAAGCCCTTCCTTGTGAGGACATTTGCTAGTTTCCTCTGACAAGTTTGTAATCTGTCTGCTCTCTGAGCCCTTAGGAATGCGTAGGCTTGTTTTGACCAGCTGCTCTCTTCAGGCTTTAAGCCAAGATCCCGCTGTTCCCTAAGATGATGACAGGTCCACTCCTTCAAGGGTACTTTTGTCAATTAGGCTCATTAGTCCCAAAGGAACATACATTTACTGACAGCTGTTAACAACCAGGTCCATAAACTTTAAACAGACCTGGTTTTTTAAAATAAAAATTTTGTTGATGGTACGTACTTCACAAGGAGATTGGCTCTTATGTAACACAACTTGTAGAAAATGCTTCTCAGCAGGGACTGAGTAATCAGTAGCAAGGATACTCTCTTTCCTTTTGCTTTTTTTCTTTACAGGGAATACGTTATTTTCCACAAATTATAAAAGTATATTTGGGTCTCATTTTCATAAGTTACGTATACTGTAACTATCTTGATTTTACAGATGCTTTGAAGATCTTCTACCAGTATTCATTTTGTATCAAATATTTTTAAAACTTTTTTTGCAAATGCTATTCAGGATGCACACTTCTTAATTTGCTTTCTCTATATATTTTGCTGGATGGTATTAAAATCTTAAGATGTTTGCTTTGCTCAGAAAAGGTTATCTGTTGGAATTATATCACCATTATCCCAGAGCTATTATACCATGTGTTTGGTTTTTTCTAGAGTGTTGCCTAATATATCTTCTTCAAAGTTCACTTTGGAACAAGGTTAAATCCTCATGTAAGCATGTTTTATAAAGTATATAGAATGCTTTGTAAATCTCCCTTTTTATTTGTGTACATGAACCGAATAACTAAAAGTTGATAATTCTTTTAGCCTTAGAAAAGTAATTGTGGTTCACCAGCTATGCATCCTACAAGAATCACTGAACCAACAATGTGTTCCATGTGATAAATTATAATCCATTTAATGACTTGTAAATTAAAAAGAGTGAGCCAAGTGAATATAAATAAAACAGGCTCTAGACAAAGCTTTAACAACAAATAAGACATTCTCAAAATATAAATATAAAAAGGTATACTTTAATTTTGGAATAAAAATTTGGTGAGTCTTACAGTTTATCTTTTAGAAATATATATCTTTCTATGATATGACAAAGGTCAATATTTATTTACATATTTACCATAGAAGCAGTGTTGTCTTTTTCCTTTGGACCCTGATGTAATAAAGTATTTCTTTGGTTTTTTTATATCTTTAAAATTTCACTGAAGCCACCCAAGGAATAGTACAGAAATGTGGTCTTCTTTGTGAAGAGATTCTAATTCTTAATTAATCTCCTTTCAAATCTATGGCAGAGGGGTCTTTTGAAGATTAATGAGTAAATACTTTCTCATTAATTCTCAAAATCTCAGTTAATAGTCATTAGATAATAAAAAAGGATTGTATTTCCATTGTTCACAACATGAATGCAAGAGTATCTAGTGATTCCTTAAATTTTATAGGATAAATTATAGAAACCACTAATAATCAGATGATCAAGATTAACTGGTACTGAGTCAACAAAATCTTGCTGATGCTGTAAATTGTGAATTAGATCTTTTCAAAATTTTACAATAAGTCACATTGAACATAATTGGTGACAGATACAGTTTTTTCTCATTTTACATGATCAATAATATTTATGTTAACAGTTTTTTCTCAGCATGATTATTAAGCAGGATCAGTACTACCATAAAGTTTGTTGTTTTATGGCTATGTCTAAGTTATTTGAGAATCATGAAACCAGCCTTACAAGTAGTTTAATTTAAATTTAAAAGTGATTTAACTAAGCACACTTTATAGCTGGCAGAAAGTCACAATTTTTTCCCCCAGTCCTGAGGATTAACACCACGGCCTTCACACTGATACATCCCCAGTCACTTCATTTTTTTTTTTTTTTAATTCAGAGACAGGGTATCAATCAGTTGGGTAAGTTGCCCAGGCCGGGCTCAGATTTACAATCCTCCCTCTTGAGCCTAAGAAGTCACCATCATCTTTACTCTCGATAATCCCCTAAGAAGATCAGGTCTAGCAAAACAACCTGGATACAAGATCAATGAAAGCAATAACCAAGGAAGTAGGAAAGGATAATTTGGAATCTAGGTAGAATATAGGGAGATTAATTCTGTCGTGGATATGCACTGCTAAGGTCTTTTAAAGAAAACATTTGAATAACGTTCTCAAATATAAATAGCAATTGCACGAGGGATCTAAGGAACTAAGGATAGTTTTCTTAGAATAGGTGGAAGCAGAGAGGTTGGAAAGCACTATTTAGGAGGCAGGTTTAGTAAGAGGATTTAAAAAGTGGTCTGTTGAGGAAAGAAATGAGTTCTTTCTTGGATTATAGGTAAGCGATGGCACCAAGAGAGATCACCTGTGACCTCAGTACGAGCTGGTGAGGAAGTGAACTTGAGAAGAAACGAGGAGCCAGCACAACAAACATTTACTGAGCACCTCTTGCATGCTTAGGAATAGGACAGGAGGGTAAAGGAGGTCACACTACAAGGCGGATGGTGTGAAGGTGGAAAGACACACAGCGTAGCATGGCGTCCTTCTGAGCAGCGTGGAATCTTTCCGCAGGGGCACCTCACCTGGAGGGTATCACTTAACATCAACAGTAGGAAAAAAAAGAAGGAATTCAGATCTAAGTTGAGAGACTTCAAAGGCGTAGCAATAGGATTCGGTCATTGCCACTGACTGAATACTTGCACTCCACCCCTCAGATTCATGTCAAAATCCTAACGTGATATTATTAGGTGGGAGGGGATTAGGTTGTGAGTGCAGAGCCCTCCTGGAGATTAATGCATTTGTAAAGAAGACGCCAGAGAACACCCTCGCTCTTTCTATTAAGTGAAGGCAATGGGGGAAGATGGTCTTCGACACACCAGAAAATACACATGGTATCGTTTGGCTCTTAACAGATCCCCAGAGGCTCGTGTGTTAATCTCTTGATCCCCACAGAGGCACTAGAGGGGTGGGAAGAACCTTAGATAAATTGAGTCTATCGGAAGTCACTTAGATCCCAGGATACTCTTGCGGGACCCTGGGCTCATTGTCTTCCTCTCTGACTCCTGAGCTTGTAACATACGTGGTTTTGGGCCATGAGTGCTCCTGTTGTGGTGCCACAGGCTCTGCACAGCCAGGCCAAGCTGTCCAGGACTGACAGCTCCAAAACTCTGAGCCAACACGAACATTTTGTCCTTATAAATTGATTACCTGAGGCGTTTGTTAAAGTGCAAAGCTGAATTACCCAGGGCCCTCACCAGACGCTGAATCTGCCAGCTCTTTAATCTTCACCTTTGCAGGCTTCAGATTTGTGAAAAGTAAGTTTCTCTTATATTCGTACCACCTGGCTTTAGCAGTTCCAACTGAAACAGGAACTAAATGGTTGAAATCAGAGCAGAAATGAGAAGCGTTAAAGACAAATCCAAATTTCTTGATCTGAGACAGGAATGTCAAAGAGTGTCATTGCCACCAGCACAATTAGCATAGAAGTGACAATTCTGAATAAAAGAAGTCTCCACTATGGGTATGTGGAATTTAAGACAGCTGAGGGGAACCTATGTGGAAGTTGTCTGGAACTCAGTAGAGTCCAGCACAACCATTTTTATGTATGAATCATTGCTATAGACAAAGGGCTGACAAGGGTACTGAGGAGAAGCATGGAAAATAAAGAGAGCTTCCACAGACAGAGGAGGTTTGGTGAAAACAATTCAGAAGGCATTCGTGTCCCAGTAGTTAGCAGAGTATTTAGGTATGGAAATTACTTTGTGGAAAACCACCACATAGTGGAACACTAGTTTATATGCATGCACATAAGCCCATGTGATGATTTTTTTTTGTGAAAGCGTTTTCTTTCTTATTTTTCTCTTATCTAGAGGCATCTAAATACTAAACTCTAAATTTATCATCAGGTGTTTATTCATCTTCTTAAAACTGATGTTTGGAATGCTGATCTATGGTTCCTTGACTGTGGTTTTTTTCCTTAAACTAGTACAGTAAGTAGTTGTCATCTCAGTCTCCCAACTAGAGATACTTTAGCTTCCCAACTAGAGATATAGTAGGTTATCAAGGAGTTATTTTATTCAAAAGAAATGAATAATCAGACCAAGTAATTTGGTAACTGTCTTCTGTTCTTTTTCTTTAGATGAAAGGCCATAAGGAACTCTGAGCAGCCGTGGTTCTTTGAACTTTGTTTAAATAAATGTTGAAATCAAATAGGAGATGTAGAAAAGTTGAGCAAGCCATCAAAAAAGCATGTTAGAATGTAGCCTCTCTATATTTTACAGTCAGAAGAGTTTACAAATGCGGTTGTCACGATAACCATTCCCTGAAATCCTCAACAGCTTTCCTATTATAGTGAGTCTACTAATTTTCAAATATAAATGCTGTAATAATCCTAATCAGGCAACACAGTTATTCAAGTTTTAACACATTTTAAAGATAAGACTAACTCACCTCTAATGTAATCAGATACTGAGATGTTAAATACACACATAAATTTCAAATCTGTATTATTGAATGTGCCATTATATACCCTAAGTGTTGACAAGAAGGTCGTATTTACCTGCTATCTTTCAGCCTCCCCCCAAAACAAGAAAAAAAAAACAACACTATTATTAGGAAACTCTTTAAGAAGTCATTTCATGTTACTTTGAATGAGCATGATTTTATTCCCCTGACAAGGAAATGTAGCCAACTTCAGATGTGCATTAAGAATAATGGTCTAGCAAGACAGCAAATTTCAATTTCCTATGATCAGAGAATCTTATTACCTTCATCCTCTCTCTCCTTCCTGTTCACATTGGAAGTTAAAAGATGCCTTTTGGTTTGAATTTGCTTAGCTCTACATTCTCATAAATGGAAGGTGATAATCTGGGGACTGGCCAAGCACTGCCTACATCTAAGAAATGCAATTCCAAAACCCCCGTTTATTTCTGGTTGCTGTTGAATTCCCCTATTTGTTGTTAAATGTGCAGACTGCAAAGTGGTGTATTGTTCGTGATGACTTTGCACAATGGTGGAGATCTGCAGATGGTGAGTCTTTTCATGTATGATAAATGCCTAATTTAATGTTGATTTGTGCCAATCAGAACAATGCTTCAGGCTCCCGAGGCTCAGGCATATCTTGATAACACATTCAGGGGCCAGAGTAGGAGTGCAGATCCAAGGATGGGCTTATGTCACAAGTACAGTGTTAATGATTATGGCAAAACAAGCATCTTGGTCTGTTTAGTGTTGATATAAGAAAATGCCTGAGACTAGCAACTTGCAAAAAAAAATAGGTTTATTTTGGCTCACAGTGCTAGAAATTAGGTCCATCAACTGCCTCTGAAGAGGGCCTCTACTGGGTCACAACATGACAGATGGTGACACATAATGTGAGCACCTATGAGAGATTTCATGTAGTGAGATAAGAAGCAAAAGTCCCAGAGATGCCAAGGTCACTCTTTCATAACAGTTTGCTCTTGAGGGAGCTAATCTGGTCCTGTAAGTCCTCCATTGATCACGCCTGAGGATGGATCCCATCACTGGCTAGTCATCTGTTAAATGTTCCACCATTTTGATTTTATTACACTGAGTTCTAAGTTTCCAACACATGATGCTTTGGGGGATAAACCATATTTTAGCAACAGCGGAGCTTAAACTAGAAGAGACCATCATCTCATAATGAAAGGATGGGAGTTTAGAAAGATTAGATGATACAATCAGGGTATTTGGGGTTGGTTGTATCCCAGGTGCAGGCCACTAAGCAATCCCAATTGTTTGAAAAGGTACCCAAGAAGACTGAATTTCTGTAAAAAAACATTTCTAATTCTCATTGTCTTTGACACCCAGCATAGAATTTGGCATACTCTAAGTGATCAGTTCATGTTTGTATAATATAAATAAATTAAAATATTTTAAAGTACTCCGAGCCACAGTTTGGTGAAAGTGCAATCCCTTATGATAATTTTGTCATAGTCTGCATTGAATTAAAGCACCCTTTATTTGCCCCTAAGTGATAGAGACCTTTCTAATGGTCTCTAAAATGCTGGTATGTATGTATTAGCTATGCTCAGGGATATGAAAGGAATGGAAACTGGTGTTCACATTGCATGGGGGTGCAACCACAATTTAAGTTGAGTTGATAAAGCAAAATGAGCTCTGGAGTTTGAAAATGCTGTTTTCAAAAGAAGAACTAAAAGTCAAAAAGGCTGATGGGCTTGCTCTGGACCAGTGGGCTAAATTCTCCAACATATGTGTCTAGAATTTTGTGGGAAATGTTTGTATAAAACATTGTGCTCGGTTCTTGTTAGTTCCCTCATTTTATGGGGTGGGAAACCAAAAACCACAATTATGAAGGTATAAGTAGAAGTTGCCTGATTACAGGGAGTGAAATTACACTGTGAATCAAGGTCTTCTAATTTTTGTCCTTTTCTCTTTCTATCAAACCTTGACTCTTTTGTGTAAAATAGAGACTCAATCCTCTTACATTGGAATTTTCCCAGATATAAATGACTATATATACCACGTTCATTAGTCAAATATTTTCCAACAGGGTACTCAGCATTCAAGAATGTTTATTTTTTAATTCAGAAGAAACTTCCACCATTTCATAGGTAATGTGTTTTCCAGTTTCTTTTCTCTTCTGTCCATTCATTTACTTTTTATCCTCAGTATCTGAACCACATATGCAATAATAGGAGGAAGAAATTAAAAATATTATTAAAACATAGTGTTTGGTGTCATGGAGTTTATTGAACAGAAAGAATAGGTGGTTGGGATAAAAATGTATTAAGCACAGGCTTAAGAGATAAGAGACAAATAAACAGCAACAATAAATGCTAATAAAGAGATGTTACAATAGATACTGGTTGTTAGTTTAGGAAGAGATGAAACATTTAGATGGTTTTACTGTTTGGAAATTGACAAAATTATCTTACAGATGACAGAGCATTAGAAAATATTTTGTGAAGTAGATTTGAGAGGCAAGACTGACTGTCATACACACTTAACTTGGGTTTCAATTTCTTGGTTCCATTCCCATCCTCCACACTCAAGTAATTCCAAATTATCCTTAGGTATCTTTTATAGCTATTTTGAAAACATACTCTGGTCTATTCTTAATGTATTTCTCAACATTCCCTGACATGAAAAATTTCATTACTTACTTCTGTTTTTTTTCCCTCTTTCTTCTTTCACTGAGGAAATGACTGTCATGACAGAAATATCTCATGATTGAGGAGGATGTTGAAATTGAAAAGAGCTGGTAGGTAAGAACTGGTCATGATGTCCCCTCCCACATTGTGTGTTTTCATAGTGCACTAACCTAGGGTCTGCTCTTGGGAGGAGAAACTCACACTGGCAAAGACTCCGCAACAATATTGTGTCTCTACTGCCCCGCCCTCAAAGGCTCCTTGTAATTTTCTTAGGCACCTTAGGAATCAGTTCTTTATTGGATCTCATTCCACTTGCTTTAGTTACTGCTAAACATGAAGTATTCTCTCGTCATTGGTGCTTTTCAGGGTTTCAGAAGCCCAGGGGAAGTGCCACTTCTTCTAGATCTCCTGCTCCCCTTTGTTTGAACTGAGGTGACTGGCCTGTCAGTCTTATCCACATGACATGATAAGGACAGATAATGTGTATCCATAATGACATTTTGCAAGTTGGAATGAAGCTGAAAGTTTCAACTGAAATATGTAAGAATCAGCTCTGCCTGTTTTCATGTGTATCTCTCAATAGAGTCATCAAATATTTAACAAGTGCTTACTGTGTGTCAAGTGTTTTTTTAACCAGTATCACAGAGAAAATTCCCCTGTGCATAATTATAGAATTTAAACAAGCACAAACAAAATAATTGTGTATTACAATGTGTTATGGGCAATCAACAAGAAAAAAGAAGATAATACAGAAAATATATTTGGTGATGATTGAAAGAAGATAGCTATAGAGAGTGGTAAGGTAAGAGTTTTTTTAAACAGATGGCATTTATAAGATTCAGAGATCAGGTAAGTAAAGAACCAACAATTTAGGCAGTATGCTAGATTAAAGAGGGTCACAGATGTTATGCCACTAGCCACTCTTTCCTCTCAAACCTAGCTTGTTCTGTGATTTATTTTGAGCAATACAGTGTGGTAGAGGACCCCATGTGACTCCTAAGGCTGGCTATAGAGATCTTCCGCTTTCTCTTTCATATACTTGGAACACTTTCTCTTCAAACCCAACTTTGTCGTGAGAAATTCAAACAAGACAGTGTGGCCATATGAGGGCTGGGACATCCTGGTTGATCGGAACAGGTGAACTCAAGTGACACACAGTATCACCTTCCAGTCATCTAATGAGACATCTTAGCAACTATGATCTATTTGAGCTGTCAGTTAACTGAATTCCCAACCAACTCATGAAGAAGGAGAACCACCTACCTAAGCGAGTACACTATGGAATCAAGAGAGGAAATACATGGCTTTGGTTTAAGTCACTGAATTGTGGGTTGGCTTTAAGGCAGTGATAAGAGGTCATTGGAAACAGGTAGTTGGAACAGCATGCAAATAGAACATACAAAGAGAGACATTACATCATGTTCAGAAAGAAAAATGAAGCTTCTTAACACAGATTTATAGTCCATACACATTGCTTGGCCTAGGTAAGTAGATGCTACATAAATGTGAATGAATAATTGCATGAACCTGGAAAGTTTCTTTCCATTCCTTTATTCATGGGAATTTCATTGATTCTTCACTTCTTAACTGTAGTCTGTCTTGTTCTATGGAGTATTCTCTATCTTCTGATGTGCATATAAAATTTTCTTTTTCTTATCTGTCTTACATTAGTAACCAATGGCTACAATGGTGTATGTAAGTTAATTACTTTTCAGTCCAACCAGCTGCCAAGGTCCTTGATCCTTGGCTTTTTCCTTTTATTCCTCTAACATGCTGCTGGGCTCGTGGGCTCATGTTTTGTCTACTGCTAACAATTAAAGGACCCAACTAATTCAACAATATCATGCTCACGTGGAAGAAATATTCGGTGATTTTGAGTGGTAGCTAAACCCATTTAGTAGTCTTCAGATATCGAGGAGTGGAAAAAAATGTGTTTTTGGGTTCTGGAAATGTTTTCAGTTATCTAACTTTCAGTAACCATTTAAATTTACCTTACAAAGTTTTGAGCTTCTGAGACACTGTATGAGAATGCTTCATAAGTGAAACAAAGTCTGGAGAGTCAAATAAAAATAATGACTTCACATCTGACCTTTAGCAAGTAAAGAATTCACAAGTATATAAACTTGCAGTGGTTTTACTTCATTAGGTTACTCAGCGACACATTGACTAATAGTTGTTTTAGGAAAGAAAGTCATAGCTAACAAGCAGGGAGTATTTAGTAATGGCCTCGGAGGTCTCAGAATTACCACCAAGGAAATAAGTGCACATTTTCCTGCAAAGTAGAAAGAATAAGAACAGAATTTGAAAGTTCCTTTGACCATCCAAATCAGGATCCCGCAAAGTACTTCCTAATGGATAGTGTGAGGTTATAAAGAACACATCCTGTGTGATGCTCAATGGAAGCAGAAATGTTGAGTCACAATGACGTAAAAATTTTTATCATAATTGTGTTTCTTTTCCCCAAATTACACTTTTCCTGTATTGAAAAGAACACCAAAAAAAAAAAAAACTCAGTCATAAGTCACAAACCCTCAGCTTAAGGTAGCTGTAGTCTGCTATGAATGCCAGGGTAATCATAGGATAGAAATAGCAAAATCAAAGCTACTAAAATATGTCCCTGGATATTTCAGCAGCCTTCTTACAGGCCTGAGATCCAAACTGACACTGAAGGAGGATGAGATTTCACCACTGATTAAATGAAATACTTGTTTACTTACCAGTGTAATTTTATGAATCCTTCCACAAATGTACTGAAAACATATTAATGAAAAGTAGAATGGATTATAAACCTGGCCAGGATTCCCGTCTTTCTTCAATGAATGCATGAGCTGATGCAAATGGTATTTCTGCTGCCTATGTCTCTCACTATCTCAACTTCTCTCCAATGCAGGGGACAATTGTACTCCTGCGTATTAAGCGATGAATCATAGGAAGGGAGTGGACTGCAGCTGTAACCCATCAAGAGCACTCAGCGCTGACAACGGTTACACTATCACCAATTATCTAAATTTATAAGAGTTATAAATAGGAGCACCTGAACTAAATGTTTAACTCTGTGCCTCTCTATCATTTGATTTTCTTTATGCTTCCCATTAGAACCATTGTTGGCCTAGTAATCTTAACTAATTCAGATGAAATGCCACCAGAAGATAAATGTATGAATCCCTCAAGGGCCATTCGATGTTATCCATTCCTTTTATGAAACATCCTATCTATACATTCAGAATGTGTCATTAGCACTCTTTTGGACTAACCTGCGAAATGCTCAATAAACAGTGCAATTTGATCTCAAATGACACCAAAGTCAAATGTGTGCAGAGCACTATTTTTGAAAATTTTAATTGTAACATAATATTTTATGAACAGAATTCGAGTTTGAACAGGAGCTGCTTGTGTTCCAAGGATTTGAAGTCAATGTGAATTAATTAGCTTTTATTTGAGGGTAAAATTATAACAGCTCCCCTCTCTTTTGCTGCAACCACTCACCTCTTTCTCAATTGACTTTGCTGTGTGCTTTTCCACATATTTTCCATGCAGGAATACAACGCAGGAACTGTGTGGGAGATGTAGATCTCAACTGAGTGCCTGAGTATTCAATCGTAGGCCAACACTGGATGGCTGATCCGCACACTCGAGCGAGATCAGGCAGCACCGTGACATCAGGTGGTAAAGATGGAGGAGGCAGGAGGCAGGAAATTGCTTTCTATTGAATCCTTACTACACAGAAGGTAGTGTAGGGCACTACAAGATGGTCCTAAAATTACATCTTTTGTGTGTGGGATATATTCCAAGGACCCAAAACATCTGTTTTTTTGCTGCCCTTTTTCTACTTACAATGAACGGTTTTCAATTCTTTTGTCTGTCTTTTGATTCCTTCTTGTATCACAAGTTAACAGAACTCTACACCAAGTAGACAGTCAAGTACAGTACAGAAAGGAACTGTAAACATAAATCTCTGTATGAGCATTCATGTTAAAAACCAAGGAGAAAGAACTATGAATTATGAGATATAGACAAAAAATTCCATTACAAAGATAAGTCTTTGTTTTAATCTACACATAGGTATATTAGAGCAGTTAAAGGAAGAAGAAACAATAAATGAAAGTTAAAAAGAGATGTTTTAGTAGATTTTTGGGCAAGGATGATTAAGGAAGAGATCACTGAAATTCCTGTACTCTGGCTTCTCATTTACTTTTTTTCATTGAAAGTATATGAATTCATGCTAATTATATGGCAGTTTTATAAATATGGAGCAAAAGTTTTTTTCTGGCTAAATAGCCAAAACTAATTTGATTCTAAATTGGACAATATTGAAGTCTATATTAACCCATTCATGATACTAAAAAGCCAGAGATTTATGAGTTTTTCAGACCACAAAGCCACCACTGCTTTCACAATCGGCTTTGTTGTTTCTAGAAACCTTCAGACATTTTTCAATTTATTTCTCAGGAAGCAAAATTCACTGCTTTGTTCTTGAGCAAGTTTAGCCATTTGGAAGCCCTTACTCTATAATCATGTTCAGTTCACGTAACTTGACGCACAGATGCACCTTCATTTCCAGTTATTTAGAACAGATAACATTGAGATCTTTGCCCCACCAGCTTCAAAGGACTAGCAGGTATGTCTATGAGAATTTCCCTTATGTTTCTTTTTCATAGTCATTTCCTTTTTTAAGCTTTTATTTCAGACTAATCTTTTAAGAAACCGCTGTTCAGTAGCAAACAAATGCAACAAATATTCCTAAATCCAGAAACAGAACTATTCACTGATTGATCAGTCACTCCCTAGTTGTCAGTGAGGTGCACTCTTAATAACCTGGAGTGTTTTATGCCTAAAATTGTAAGTATAGTGCAGCATGTCAAAAAGACCAGAATTCTGTACTCAACAAAGAAGCCTGCCGTCTGGTAACCATTATGGCAGCATTTTATTTTTTCATTATTTATTTATTTATTGGTTCTGGGAATCAAATTCAGGACCGCAAGGTCCTGGCAAGCAGGTGCCATGCCACTGAGCTATAAGCCCCAGCCCAAAGGCAACATTTTATATTAAAAGAGTTCGCCCCTCACTATCCCTGAAGAACAAGGTGGTCACCCTTCCACTCACATACAGGTATCCTTTTTTATAGCTGGCAGCCGAAATGATTGCATTCCATTATTTTTGTAACTTTCTCCTGGAGGCTTCAAAAAGTACATCAATTCTCCTAAAAATCTCTGCTTCTGAAAACAGTAGGAGAAAGTTGAATTCCCAAGGACAGAAATCTTGGATGTTGCTATCTATCTGAAATTGGTTATTAATTCCAATCGTATTTCAAGGAAATTCTTTGGATCATTTATGCAGTGTACCATGTTCTCTGCAGATAATTTGACTTCTTTCTATCCTATGCATATTGCAGTTCTTTCTTTCTCTTGTCTGATTGCTATGGCTAATGTCTTTAGTATTGTGTTGAATAGAAGAGTTGATAATAGAAATCTTTGATTTTTTCCTGTTTTGAAAGGGAAATATTTCAGTTTTCAGCAATTTATTATGATGATCACTATGAGTTTGTCATAAATAGCTTCTATCACATTCAGGAAAGGTTTTTTATACCTACTTTTTTCAGGGTTTTTATCATGAATGAGTGCTGGATTTTCTTAAAAGCTCTTATGGATCTATTGATACAATCATGTGATTTTCATCCTTGTTTCTGTTTATGTGGTATATTACATGAATTAATTTGTATATCTTGAATTAACCTTGCAACCCTGTAATGAAACCTACTTGGTCATGATGTATAATCCTTTTGTTGATGTGTTGCATTCTATTTGTCAATATTTTATTGATAAATTTTGCATCTATATTCATTAAGGAGATTGGCCGGCAGTTTGTTTTCTGCTGGATCTCTGGTTTTGACATCAGAGTGATGCTGGCTTCCAGAAATGAGTTTGAAAGCACTGATTCCCTTTCCATTTCATTGAAGAGTTTGAGGAATGTTGGTGATATAACACGCTTAAAGATTTGATAGAATTCAGTGGTGAATCTATCAGGTTCTGAACTTTTTTCTTATTAGTAGGTTTTTAAAATTTGCCTCAATTTCTTTACTTATTATTGGTGTGTTCAAACTTTGTATATCTTCTTGGTTTAGTTTTTATAATTTGTATGAGTCTGTAAATTTTTCCATTTCCCCAAGATTTTCCAATTTGTTGGAATACAATTTTTGTGGTAGTTGCTATATTCTGGATTTTAAGTATGCATTGTGATATCATATTTTTCATTTCTAATTTCATTGGTATGAATTTTTTCTCATTTCTTTTGGTAAATTTGGCTAAGTTTTAATATATTTTGTTTATTTTTTCAAATAACCAGTTCTTTAATTCATTGATTCTTTAATACATAAAAAGCAATAATATTCATGTATACCAATAATGAACTCCCTGAGAATGAATTATGAAAAAATACCATTCACAATGGCACCAAGAAAAATTAAATACCTAGGAATTAACCTAAGCAAAAAGTTACAATGAAAATTACACTGAAAATTACAGGAATCTGCAAAAGGATATTGAAGAGGACATTAGAAAATGAAAAGATATCCTTTGTTCATGTGTAGGCAAAATAAATATTGTAAAAATGGTCATGTTCTCAAAACTGATATGAAGATTTAATGCAATCCCAATCAAAACAACACTAGCATCCTTCAGAGAACTGGGGAGGGGGTGATGACAATCCTGACAAAAATGTGGAACCAAAAGAGATCCAGAATAGCAAAGCAAACCTGGATAACACTGTTTTATAAATCTGTAATTTTCTATGGTTTGTGCTATCTCCCTCTCCCTTTAAACTAGCTTAAAATAGTTTATTTCATCAAATATAAATGATGAATAATAAGTTATATTTTAGTACATTTTATATTTTAAGTAATTTATAAATGTCTTAATATAATCTTCAACAATAAAGGTAAAAACAGTATATAAGTCCATAACATACAGATCTTAAATACAAAAATTAAAAATTAATTATGTATATTGAAGAACAATATTCTTTTTACAGCATTTTGAAACACATACACAATAACACATCTGATAAAATTTGTAGATTTCTTAGTCCATAGTAATTGTATCTTCCTTAAATTCAGTATTTGTTTTTCATTTAACAATTCACACTGTGATTTCTTTTGTCTGAATTATACTTTCAATTCTCATATAAAAATGTTCACAGATTCTTGATCTTTCCAAATGAACTGCAGAAGACAGAAAGTGTTGTGAGTTTTTTTCACTGATGTTTATCAAGAGGCTCTGGATTAATTATCAATTTTTTTCTAATTTAAATGGCAGACTTTTAAAAAAATCATACTCCTGTTTAAGTTCATAAACATGCTATCTAATAGAGCAAAAAATGTGTAAAATAAATCAAATTTAAATGAGCTTCAAGTGTTCTTAAAATATTTTCACTATAAACTTCCTTTCAAACTTTTGAGTTATACTTCCTGTTGAGATTTTCAGTTTGTGAATTTTCTGCCCAGAGTTCATTGTGCATTCTCTTCAATACTTAAGGAATGAAGGAGCCAGCCAGAAGAAATCAGGCCTCCATCTCTTCATATTTGTGTAATTGTAAGTACAGCTGTAGATCTGTGTTTCATCTTGAAATACAGCAACACATATCATATGATGCTAGTACAAATGAACTATACAATAAAATGTTCCTGAAATATCTGACAGTAAAAATTTCAGGATTTTTAACAGGTGGCAGCCCTGATTTTGCCAATTTGGTCTTAGACATTAGGGCCTTCAGAAATCTATAAGCAAGCTATTACCAAAAAGCACATGCAATAATCCCCCTCCCAGACATATACAAGTCATAGTATAAGACAAAACTTTTGTTATACAGACTCACATGAAAAAAATAGAGATAATCACAGCCTTTTTTATATGAACAAATTTCAGAAACAAATAATATAAATGGAACCAGTCCATCTGTGTCTTTCTGTCCTACATCTATGTTGTAAAATGCTCTTATATCAAGATCCCATTCATTGACACTGGGAGACTAGAATATCTTAAACTGATCTATGCAAAGCTTACTACCTTCTCTTTTGACATTTAATTTAAAAATTATTGAAAAGTTCATGCCTTGATAGACTTTCTGATACATTAAGTTGTCTGATGATGAAACCTATCATTGTTAGATCATTTTGATAAGACTGGTCCTTCATTCATTCTCCTCCATCACCTTTTTTTTAATGAAAAAGCCACAGAAAATGCTAAACCACTCAAATCAGTCATCAAAAGTGAAATACCTCTGCTATGAATCACATCATTCAGTATCATCAAGAATCTCACATAAATATCATACGTAAAATGTTTTTACATTGTGAATCAAATACAGAGAGAGGAATGAGCCTTCGTTCAGTTTAGGAATGCAGCCAAGTGCTGTGCCAGCGTGCTTTTACCCTGGGATTTCAGTCCATTACAATCACAATGACAGCCTGCACACAGAGCACAATGCTTTCTACATATAGAACATGACTGTGTCTGAAAATTCCATCTCCTCCCCTTTCTGTGATAAAGATTTGTTTCCAGCATCATCAGTAGCTGAAGCGACGCTCATCTGTAACCATCTGTTCTTATTATGAAACAGTAGATTTTGGCAGAATTTTCAGCACTGGGCTTGTCAAAACATAGGAACACCTGTTTGATCTTTACCAAGTCAGGTTCTGTGGATGGCTGAGTGTGGGTGGAGGTTGTACATAGATAAAGAAGGGTTTCATAACTTCTCTTGAAAAGGAAATATCAAAAATGAATTACTTTTTTTTCAGTTCATTATTCATCAACTGTTAGGAAAAGATATGTGCTATTAAAACTATGATTAATATTGAAACGTCTATATTCAAGCGGGGAAAATACACAAATACATTTGACCACCCATACATGAAGAAATTGTTATCATTTGTTGAATATTTATTTAAACAGTTGGTGTACACAGTAGACACTCTATATGTGTGTGCATAGTGAATGAATTCAAGTGTATTTCACTCTCCTTGTGAATGAAATTTGGACAAATACATCCATTTTGCAGATGAATAATAATGAGGCTAAAGAATTTGCAAAACTGAAACTCTGAGTGATTCTTTATCATTCCTTCTCTCATGGATTTCCATTAGATAATGTGAATAACTCTGTCTCAAATTATTTCCTCTATTAGTAGCGCACTAAAAAGACAAAAATTCCCAAAGCCTCGACTATTAGTTTGGTAAAACTAACCAGTAGAAGTGGTTTTAATAGTTTTGGAAGCAGAAAGCGACATATTTGAGAGTATCTAGTAGGTGTGGTGAAATGGTAACACTTGAATTTTTGGACCCAGGTCCTCCTTTAGGGTGGTATCAAAGGCAAACAATCAGGAGAGATGTCTCTCTTTATATGGCAGGAGGAGTAATTGGTAGAAAGATTTGAAACCCATAATTAGGATCTTGTATTTGATACAAAGTAGAATTAGGAAAACGATTGATGTGATTAAAACAACAGTGGTGATGAGTGCGGCCACTGGGTGAAGAAGAGGCTGGCAGCGAGGAGATCTGGCCGCCTGGAAGTTGGCAGAGGGTCCCCAACCTGGATCAGCGGCCCAGAGAGGTGGATAGAGCCAAGATAAGACACGCTGCTGAGACAGAGTCTGCGGGCTTCAACAGTGGTGTCTGCCTCCTTTTGGCCTCCTGAGACTTCAGATGAGTGATGACCTCGGACCTCCTTTTGAATTTACCTTGAATCATAATCTTTTCAGTGGCATTAGTGTAACATATTGTTGCATGAACTAAACTGAAACATTTTTTCTTTCCTTTTGCCACTGTATCACCTCCAGTGCAAAGACAAATTTCTGATGTGATTTCAAAAGTGAAAAATAACTTTTATCATCATATAATATATAATTACGGCTTTAAAATATGCCGAAAATATAATTGTTGAAATTGCATGGAAAGATAAGGATTATCTCATTTCATTTTGATGTTTCTTCAGAAGTTTGATTTTTCAGTCAAGGAGATTGAGACTTCTTTCTTTTAACACAAACTATGGAGTTAGGTCCATTGAAATTTGAATCCTAGCTTTCTCTTCACTATCTGGGTAACTGTAGGAAAGTTATTATGTTTCCTTAGTTTCTTTGTCTATAAAATAGAGACAAGCATAGTAAAATAAACATTATAATACAAACCCAGCATTGTTTTTCAGATCACTGCAGCATAGCAGTTAATGGTATGTGCTGTAATACAGAGCCATAATGCTTAATATCCAACCCAGTGTTCCTGAGCAGTGAAACCATGGACAAACTAAAAATCTCCCTCTGTGCCCCACTTACTTCCTTTGAGAAATAAGCTATGTACATCTATTATTTATGTGTTATTAAGTGAGAAAATATATGAGTGTGTTTCACCTAATTCCACCTCCAGCAAATAGCAATGGATAAAAGCAAGCTATACTTACAATGTTATTGTTATCATTCACATCGCTACATATTAGCCACTGCATCAGATATAAGATGTTCAGATATTAAAATACATAACTTCTCTCAAAAGTTCAGAGTCCAAGTAGAAGGCATAAAGTAAACAACAACTACAGCTGAGTGTGACAAAAACCACCACGGAGGTCCTGCAGTCTTTCTTGGAGCTCTAAAACTCTGGATGTGTCAGGATCTGGTTGCATATGAGTCACTTCAGCTGAGACTTGAGTTATGAGCATGGTTTGTGAGCAGACAGTTGAGTGAGGTGAAGGGAGTGTTGTATACTGGGAGTGGAGGATAAGTCAC
This sequence comes from Dolichotis patagonum, assembly GCA_004027295.1. Classification (NCBI taxonomy): domain Eukaryota; kingdom Metazoa; phylum Chordata; class Mammalia; order Rodentia; family Caviidae; genus Dolichotis; species Dolichotis patagonum. The sequence goes on from PVJX010001680.1 coordinate 109,634, forward strand.
CAGGACAGAAAATACATACTTGGAGTCAGACAAAATCCAAGGACCACTTGTTATTTTGTGTGGTTGGTGATAGGTTACACATGTAGCATAGTGAGACTTGGAACTCAGAAGGAAAGTGAATCGATGGAAAAGGATCCTGTGAATTGCATTTCTCAGTTATGTGTACCTCACCCTGAAAGCCATATGATTTAACCAAAGAATTTCAACCCAATGTGTGATCTGATTAGGTCTCCTTGACGACCCTGACAGGTGTTCTCAGGGTTCAGTTCTGTTTGATTGTCAGTGCTGCCCCACAATCACCTATTGACATGGCTGATTTTCTTTTTTCTACCAGATGGCAAATTTCTGATGGCAGCCATCTATTTGTCTTTTCATTTTGAACATCTCTCAGGATGTCAAGAAGAAATAGCAGCACTCTCTTTTTATGCATGAGGATATATTCCAAGGCTATTATAGATGCTTGAAACTGTGGCTACTAGCAAAGTTATCATAGTCTATATTATCTTCCTGCCCCCAATTACTAGGTTAATCTGTCCTTAATCCATGTGAATTGCTACAAATCAAATACTGATAGTGGAAGAGAACATGGGTTCGAGAGATATTTAATAAAATTATGAGTATGGGGGTTGGGGATGGATTGATTTTGAGATTTCAAAACCTTGAGATTTCAAGACTGAAACAACCTTGCAAATTCAAGTTCGGTCAACTCAGTAGATGGCAGTAACATTTCCTGAAAGTTAATGTTTGGGAGTAAGGAAACACCCAGGAGTAAGTACAATTGTGGAAATGTTGATCTTACTTTTGGACACACTAGTTTGAAGAACCTAGGGTAAAGTGAAGTATGCTATAGACAGCAGGGCAATAATCAATCTCACCCAAAAAGTCCTTTAACTCATAGCAATTTTCACTTATCAATAGTTTTTTAAAAGCCAAGAAAATAATTGCTAAAATGTTAAAATGATATGTATATAATGAGTTGATTTCTAATGTTACAAAACCAAAAGATACGGTCTTCTTGGCCATCTTTATGGAAGGCCCTTAAACCTATCTATCTCTGGAAAAGTTCAAGATGAAAAATCATTCCTTCAAGAAGCATGGCCACATCCTTCCAGATTTCATGAACACTCACAACGTTTGGATTTATTTGCCTATGGCCTTTTTTCCAGTATGTCAAGTTATTTGTATTCATCTTTACTATATGAGATGCGATTGAAATGTATGAAGAATGTCAAAATAAAGTTATTACTCTAAAAGAAACATTGCCATTATCCCCTCTCAAAATATCCCCCCTCTCTTATTCCATCATTACACTACATTCTAAAGCAATAACTTTCATAAGTGTTTTTACAAACTGTGATTGAAAAAAAAAAAACCTGGCAATCCAGGACTTGAAGTTACATAACAAAGCTGCTGTGATAAAAGCTGCATGATACTGGCACAAAAACAGACATGAAGATTAACGGAGCAGAATAGAGGATGCAGACACAACTCCAAGCAGAACAGAGGATGCAGTTCAACTATCTGATTTTTTTCCCAAAAGGTCAAAGTCATAGTGTACGAAAGACAACTTCTTTGATAAATGATGTTCTTTTAATGAATGCTGGGCAAGTTGGCTCTCATATGTAGAAGACTGAATCTAGACCTGTTATCTCTCATCGTGCACTAAACTAAAATCAAAATGGATCAAAGAACTAACTGCCAAATCAGAAACACTTAACCTGTTAGAAGAAAAGACGCGTAAAAGTTTTGGATCATAGGCATAGGCAAGTAATCTCTGAACAAATACTTCTGGAATCAACATATGGGACCATGTTAAGTCAAAAATCCTCACTTCCTAAAAAACCCTGAGAATTACAGCAGCAACAACAAAACAACCAACACAGTGAAAAGACAAATTTCAAAATGACAAAAAAGTTTTTCCAGTGATTCCCTAGAGGACTCAATCTATCTAGAATATATAAAGAACTTAAAATAAAATAGACTCTTTGAAATAAAAGACCTAATCAAAAACTGGCAAAGTGAAGTGAACAGACATTTCATAGAAGTACGAACTGCCTATTCTATGAAACTGCCTATTCTATGAAAGAATGCTCAATATTGCTGATGATTAGAGAAATATAAATTAAAACAGCACTGAGATTTCATCTTATTCCTGAAATATTGATCATCATCAAGAAATCAAATACTGGGCTGGGCATATAGTTCAGTAGTACAGTGCCTGACTGGCAAATGTGAGGTCATGAGTTTGATTTCCAGGACAAAAGAAAAAAATCAAACAATAACAAATGCTACAGAGACTGTAGAGAAAAAGGAACTCTTTCACACTGTTGATAGGAATGCAAGCTAATGTAAACTAAAACAACTGCTATGTAAGTCAGTACAGAGATTCCTCAAAAAAGTAAAGCTATAAACTCCATTTGGCCCAGCTAATCCCCATCTAGCTATTTTTCCAAAAAAATTAAATGCATCATATTACAGAGATACATACATACCTATGTTTACAGCGACACAATTCATAATAGTTAAATCTCAAATGCAGACTATAATTTCACCACAGATGAATGGATAAAGAAAATGAGGTAGTTAGACACCATGGAATATCAGTATGCTATAAGTAAACGAGTCATTTGTAGGAAAATGGATATACTTTGCGACGATAATGTTAAGTGAATAAATCTGTCACACAATCTTAAATATCATATTGTTTGGATTACATGAGACATAGAGCAAAAATAAAGAACAAGATAAAAGATAGGTAATAGGGAGTAGGGTGATAGAATGTTTTCAGAAGAGGGGATCAAGAGATGGAGGGAAGACAATGCAAGGGGAGAAATAAAGGATGAAAAAAAGGAATTGGGCTGTGTCATGTATATGACACCCAAGGAACATAAGAACTATGTCCTGGAAACATGTACAAAAAAAGGAGGATGATCGAGAGATAGGTGGAGGAGAGAGAGGGAGTGAACGGGAATTAAAATGCATTATATGCACGTAGTAACTTCCTACAAGAAATATAAATATTATGTTCTACATACTTGTACTTACTAATAAATTAACATTTTTAAATAAGTTGATGATTGCACAGGGGAAGACAGGCCCATAAAAACATTGCAATGTGTTCTTGTATACGATATTCACCAGAGCTCTTGACTTCCAGTGCTACTCCCAAGACAATGTGAGCATAAACAGTAAATGATTTGAATGGATTCGGAACACTGAGGCAGCTACGGCGATACAAGTAGGCACAAGAGGATTTGCAGAATTGTTCCCATGGTAGAAGGATGGCATAGTGTGTTAGTGAGGACAGGTATTTTGAGGGGGGTTAATGAAGATATATCTTTTACTGTGAAACTCTTAAAAAATGTATATATTCACTGTATTTTTCAACCGCACAGTATCTACAAATCAAGAGCATGAATAATTTCATGATTTTGGAAGCAGACAAGTTAAGTTCTTAAATTCACCACTTTGCAGCTCAACTGAATGATCTGGGGCAAACAGATTGCCTGGTTTCACCTCATTTTTCTCCTGTGCACAGTTCAAAAGCAATGCCCTCCATGGATGGTTGAATACTCTCCTGGCTTTTCTTCATGCTCAACATATGCTCTCATCTCTGTGCTTTCTTTACTTCGGCCACACTGACCTCCACACTCTCCCTGGAACAGCCTAGGCATCCTCTTTCCCCTGGAGTCCTCTTCCCCAGCTCTCTGAATAACTAGCTGCCTCACTGTCCTCAAATGTTGTCACAAGTCGTCTTCCAGCATCCAGCTCTAAACGAGGGGAACATGCTGCCATTTCTTGCATGGAACACTGGCATGCATATTGTCAAAGTTTGCAATGAAATACACCCCAAAGGAAAGTCTTATCTTTGCAGAGAAGTATGTGTGAAATATTTTATTACACTACACGGTATTGCTTTTGACGTAATTTTGACATTCGAAATGCAATTAAAAATTCAATTTCTCTGTGAGATCTTTCCTGGGTACCCTAGGTAAAATTTCAGTTTTGCACCATAATATTTTATATTTCCCTGTCTGCTTTATTTTTCTCCTTAGCACTTGTTAAAGTCTAATATGCTATATATTTTAACTTATTTATGTTCATAAATGTTATGTACCAAACAGAAAAATAAGATTCTTGAAGATGGAGAATTTTATATCATTCATTCATTCATTCATTCATTCATTACTGTGTTCCTCAGTGCCCAGAATAACACTCAGAATACAGTAGGCACTCAAAAATGTATTTTTGAAGAATAAGTTGCATATAAGAATTGTTTAGCATACTGTCTAGCATACATCAAGTACCCAGCGAGTGGTAGTTCTCAGGGTTGTGAATTTTGTTAATATTTACAGTGCAGGATTTTTTTTGAGGCAGGGTCTCACTATGTAGTGCAGGCTGGTATTGAACTTGCTTATGTAGCCCAAGGTGACCTCAAACGCATGGTGGTCCTCCCGCCTCAGCCTCTCAAGTGCTGGAATTACAGGCATGCCCTACCACTCCCAGTTTATAGGATCTTTAGATATCATGAAATACACTGTGTTCATTATCTTATTACTTCTTCATTAATATATGTCCAGGAAATGAATGATAGGACAAACTGAACAACAAAATTTACAGTCTAACTGCAAGGATCATCACTGGTGATGTGGTCACTGCCTGTGATCTGCATTACAGATCAAAAAGGGGTGGGAAGCAGGCACTAACAAAGCAGCTCCTTGAACTTAAGAACCTGTCACACAATTCCTCTCCTTTCTAATGAGCAAGTTATCATTCAAGGCAGTTTGTAGCTCTGGCATGTGAGTCCACAGGTAGCTAAGTTGAGGTAAAAGGCAAAACCTTTCACCTCTTGTTTTCTTTCAAAATTAAATTCTCTCAGAAGGAGCAAGAAATGGATTTAAAATCGGAGTTCTTTATTTCACATAGACGTGTGTATACATGTACGTATGAAAGGGCACACACACACACACGCACACATACACACATTTCTAACTGAAAAGTTTCCATCGTTTGTTATCCCTCTGCCTTACTGACTTGTGTCTTGTGTAAAGATATTTCCAAAGTGGTATTAATGACTTCCAAAGGGGGAAGTGTCTGTCAAAACCAGACTTAGCTAGTCTGATTGTCGACAGTACCGAGAGGCAGCATTCAAGGCAGGTTTAATTTATGAATGACTATTGATCCTGATAGTAAAGCATGCCTAAAAAACAAATTGACATGGAATGAACCTGACATTGAAATATTATCCGAAAATCTTGAAAAGCATGCTCGAGAATGCCATTATGTAACCAAGGGGAATTGGAGAAAATGAAAAAAATTGGTAGTGATCTTTCCCTGAGACACGCATTTTCCTGTATGGGTCAGGCTGACATTTGCATGTAATTAATTACTGTGGTGTTTCACTGTATCATTAAATCAATTTTAGTCATTATTTAGTTCAATTTTTAGAAAGTTTTGCATTCATGTCAAAGTCAAAACAAATTTTAAAAGTACCAGAAATAATCTGAGTCTATGTTACAAAAAAAAACAACAACAACAAAAAAGAATTTAAAAACTTTAACCCAGGACCTAAACTGAAATGAAAAAATGTTATGTGTTAAAAAGCTTCGGGTTAAATCAGTCACTGTAATGTGAACAAGTTATTTATATTTAGTCTCTGCTTTTTTTAAAAGACATTTATCTCTGAAACACCAGTATAGACATTTCTAGTCCATTACACTGTTCTGAATAATAAATAAGATATGATACTGGATCAAGTACATAAAAGATTGGTAGAACTCATCTTGACATATATTTCAATAAAACTCTCACATCTGCTATCCTATGGAATGGAATAATTGTGTAAAACTAAGAGGATAAATGTTAGTAGTTATATTTTGTAGATACAATACATTTAGAATGATTGAGTAACTTTCCTTGGTCACTAAAATGAGTTAAAATTAACATCTGATTCTTGCATCTTCTGATTCTTGGCTTACTTACTGTTCTTAATTCTACTACTCACAAATGTTATGATAGTCAACTCTTGAGTGACTAACATGAAGATATTAGTAGAATTTTTTTTTTACTTTCTTTCCAATTAAATTCTAATTACACATTATTCCAGCAGATATTTTAGGAGCATATCCTCTGTGCTAGGCACAATTTTCCAACAGTAAACAGTAGAAGAAAAGTCTCTGCCCACAAAGTTGATTTGATGGGAAAGTGGCTTAACTCCTTTAGCCGACATGCATGTGTGCTATTATGCCCTAGACACAATCTAGGAACTAAAGATGTAAATAGCCCTTTACCTAACATTAGAGAAACACCAGGAAAGTTTGAATGAAGAAATAATAAATTTTGAACTCTATGGGCACAATAATGGAAAAGGATCTGCTGGATTACTAAGCCATATGAGTTTTTGGCAACAAATTGGCTTCTTTATGAAAAAGAAAAGTAATTGCATTTAGCATGATATGCTTTTCAGTGTATTCAGAAATGATTTTAGTAGATTTATGTACATCATACTTTTGGTGTTCTATAAGAAGAAATGCATGTAAAATTGTACGTTATAAGGTAAGTTGATAGTTACACAAGTTACTATTCAAAAATACATTTTATGTATTCATTGACTATAACAGTGGGCAATGCAAAATTGTTTTGTGAAGTAGTGAAAACACTTATTCATATCACCTAATGGTATTTTTATGGTAATGTAACACATCTGGGTTCTCCCTAAGTCAACCTTCTAGCTTATTTTCTTAAAATTATTTCCAAATTCAAATAAGATCTAAATACTGAAGCCAGCTAAACACATGCAATATAGTTTAAATGCTCTAAAATTATGCTATGGGACTAAATAGTAACAACATCCAAATTGGTGATTAAGTCTGAGGCAAACCATGGCTTTGTAATACTTTTGACTTTTATAAGACCTACTAAAGTTTACCAACTTTGTACTTGAATAAGTATGCCAACCTGGGGCCCCGAGGATTCCCTCAAATATTTGTGAACTATAATCCTCTCTAAGGCTGCCCATTGCTGCTGCTCTCTAAGCATAAACAGGTTTGTCTCACTGGCCAAATTTAAAAATCCAGTCATTCCAATTTTCTATGGATCTTTTAACCCTTTCCCTGTAATCCTGATACAGTGTCTGGTAGCAGTCCTTTGGGGAAGCATAGTATCTGTTGGAATAATGAAACACATTCCTTTATCTATCTACTTTTTGCTTTTTTGAAAGCACATTTTGCTTTTTACTCTGTCTACATATTTATGGGTCTCTGAGCACATTAGCCAAATCCAAGTTTTAATTTCCCAAGACAAAATCTGCGAGACAACACCAGGAGGACAGGTTGGAGATACGGCATATTTAGACAATGAGGAGTTGTGTTTAGGGACATCCTGGTGGCATATACAGAATCCTTCTTGTTCGGCTGACATTTCTGACTAAGCTACACGGGATGCTATGATGGACTTGCTCAGGCAGACGGGGACTGAAAAGAAACTGGCAGACCACATCAAGGAAGAATTGTCTCTTCACATTCCCCACGCATTCTTAATTAAATGTCATGCACTCTATACTAAAATACTCTGATGTGTTTAGCTGGCAAATATTCTTAATATATACTTAATATTAGCCATTCTGCAGGGTGCAGGGAACCCAGTAATAAATGCAATGCATTTCGACCTGAAGAGAGTTCAAAGTATGATGGACATTCTTGCTTGGAAAATAAATAGGTCTCAAATGTGGATCTGTTTTGATTGAAACTGGAACTATTTTGAGTATAGCACAGGAGTGAAAACTTTGTAGAACTGCTAAGAACAGAAACTACCTTGTATTTGCTTTTGTGTTCCTAGTGTAACGCAATCTAGCAGGCAAGAAATTTGCTGGGTGTTGATGGAACAAATGTTAGATTGCCTGATGCAGGCTGCTCACCTCATTTCCTCATCTCTTAGACTTCTCACAATTGTGCCTTACTTGGAAGTGGCTTTACTTTAAATATGATATTCTCTGTTCATCCATGAACTTCTCCAGTTGAGTAATACACTTCTTGCGCGTGAGCCCTTCTGAGCTCGCTGCAGTGTGCAGAGGTCCCCTGCTGAACTCAAATCAAGAAGTAGTGAGGCGAGCCTGGCCACTAATGTCCCTACTCAGTTATAACCGACCAGCATTCCGATTTTAGTCTTCCGAGTTAAGACTCTTGTTCAAGGAAATAATAGCTTCTTCATTCTCCTACAGCATTCGAAGAATGACAGCCTGGCTGTGTGACAAGCGATGACTTGAGAGTTCCAAAGGGGATGCTGGAGCAACCGCTGTCCATATTACTGAGAAGTGCTAGCGCCTCTCCCATGCTCCCTGGCAACTCATGATTCTGCTCATCGTGAGACAGATCACGGATTCAAAATTGGAAGGTCAGACTGTCATGGTTTAAACCAAAGTATTTTGAACTAATACCAAAGACAAGGATCCCAAGCAATACAGAAACATTACCTTTTTTTGACTAAAGCATTTAGACTCCCTTTACGGAGAAGGGCTTTTTCCTTTCTTTGTCATGGGAATTCAAAGCCAAAACCATCTCATCCCACACCAAGTTCTCCCACTCAGGAACTGAAGACTGACTTACATACTTTCCTCTTCCAAATCCACCACCGAAGGGAAAGCCTACGTCTCTGGAAAAATCATAAAATGGGCAGCTGAGAAGATATATCAAGAATAAAAATTTTCAGAACAAATTTTTAATAAACACATCTTCTTCTTGTATGGCTGTGTGTGGGCGGGATTTTTTAAAACCAAGTTCTCTAAGAAACAGTCATTTATATGACTAGTAATTGAAAACATATTAGAGAGGAAATAATATTGAGTATCACTGGGAAGACTTTAGGAAGGGAAAATATAGCTTATTTGATCTATTTCCTTCTGTGTGCTCTACAATTTGTTGCTGACTAATGTAATATCGTGCTTTGTTCTTGTGAAATATAATCCTCAAATGTCTATGAGAAACATCTGAGAAAGCAAAATATTTTATATTGAATATACCTATGCAAGTCCAATTAAATGTTCCAACATAATTATCCAAATTACTATTACCATACAATTTATGAAATAAGTTTTTAAAAAAGTGTAAAGTAAGTGATAGAATATTTTATATTAAAAAATTAAGAAGCTATCTTATTTCCCATTATGGAATATTTTATTTTCATTTTGGTGTATTGACACATTTTATTTTCTCTGTTCTCTATGTGATATTTAATTCCTTGTTTAGCTTCATTCTGGATTTGGATTTTACATTTTACATCTATTTGCACAGTCTGTAGCCTATGGTTTAAAAAATTGTTTTAGTTAACAAAGAAGACAAAGAATTTAAAGTGGGAAATAAACTTGAGAGAAAATGCTTACAAGTAATATTTAGAGGCATTTATCTCTTACAAATTAATTGCTGGGTGTCACTTATATAGGCTTGTATTCTTGAATTATTTCCCTGATACAAAACTATTTTCTCACAGTAACTCTATTCAGTGGCTCTTCTTTCTTTTGAAAAGTTGCTTTAGAAAAGTGTAACAACATCAGCAATTCAAATTTGAATACTCAGAGTTAGTGGTTACTGGAACTAAAATTGAGCACAGATTTAATACATTCCGAAAAGTAACTTACTCCAAGCGTAAAGTCTCTTGCTGTCTCTTTAGAGATGTGTCAAAGAAATTTTAAAAAGTAAAACAAGCCAAACAAATACAATCTAGAATTTCTGCAAACTGTGCAGTATAGAAATTCCAATAATCCACTTCCTCTATGTTTACATCAATGAAATATGGTAATTTCATGGATTGTCCCCATACTTCCACATGAACAAGAGCTAGACACATGAACAAGACTAAAGATAAAATTCAGATTTCTTCCCAAATTACCAAGCTTTACCTGCTTCTTTTCTTTTTGTTAATTATGCAGCACTGAAAACTCAAGTACATACCACCTGAGCAATGCACCAGAGAATATTTCTAAATTTTATAACATAACACAATCTTTAAATTTTATATGACAGTATCTGCTCTATGACATAATATTTGAATATTTACATAATTAAGTAGTCAGCAGAAATATTCCCCAAATCATTAACTAAGACACATTCCATGTAGCTTATAATCATTTTTATAGATATAAAAATACTACTTCTGTTGTAAAGAAGAACAATAGATAATCTAAATTCAGCTAATGCTTTCTGAAACATTTATAGTGTTTTATTTAATTTTAAAAGTCATCTGTATTGAAAGAGCAATTATCAAAATGTGTTCTATAGAGAGGAAAATAAAACTAAACCTGAAAAGACAGCAAGCCTAAGGACAAGATGCAAACTTACGGACTCTAGCAAGCCACAACCTGTCGGTAACCTGAATTCAAGAACATGGGTATAGATTAGGAGAGCAACTTAATGTGCTAGAATGGCAAATTTTCAATAATTACTTCAGTGTTAGGAACTGCGCTAGTCATTCTGTGTCTAAAACCAATAGGACATAATTATAACTAGTATATATATCTGCAAGTATCTTTATGTTTTATTATTGTATGAGTCAAAACTGAATTTACATTTATTAAAATATCTCTCTCGAGGATATAAAAATCTTCCCCTTCAAATTAAATAAGTTGAGTGAATGATTCCCTTGGCCTTATTAGATATAATGATAGCCGGGCATTAACTACACTGGAAACTCTTCTAAGAGTTTTACATATGTAATATATACATAAATGTTTGTTAAGTTTACAAAGCTAGAATTTAAAAAAAGAAAAAAAGTTTCATGCATTTGTGTAAAGATTGCTGTCTCACAATTTTACATAGAAACATACAATGAAAATAACCAGTTTTATTATTTCCCTAATTCTCAATTGCATTTTTCTAAGCATCAACTTACCCATCTACTATCTTACATGTTTAAAAAATATAACCTGATTTTCTCCTTATTTCTCCTCCTCCGTCACCAATTTCTTTCTGGCTTATCTTGTGTCATATTGGCTGGACCCATCCTTGTTCAATTTACCACTGTTATTCTTAGGGATGGCCAAATCTGCAGGGTGGTGGGAAGGCAGCTGAACACCATGGGTAGATTAAGGAACTTTGTGTCTACCCTTTCAGAGAATGAAACCTTAAAACCAGTGTACATCCTTAAACAGGGACCTGCAAAATGTGTCTTTAAAATGATTGCTCCTTAAACTTGCATCTCAGGCTTCTGGATTTTTATAATCTATTGTTACACAGTATTAAAGTATCTCCTTCTAGGGTGTTCCAAGGAGCAAGTAAGTAGTATTATTTACCTATTTATTTAATGAGGATAAAGAATTACAGTTTCATTTTTCTATTACTCTAATCCATGTAGAAACTTGAGCAATGAATAAGATTTCTCTGTTAACAATGACACTTTATTCCATTTGACTAATGCAGATGCGGTCCCAGCTCATACATTATTCAGTGAAGTGCCAAAAGCTTCTGCTCAAGAATTTCCTCTCCAAAATGACTTTGATAGATAACATTTTTCTCATACGCATAAACTATACAAACTTTCAATTTTGAGAATTGAAAATATAAGAATATTTTCCAAATTCACTGTTTTAAAAATATTTAAAATAAAGTTAAAATTTAAAACTTAAAGTTCTCCTTTAATTTTGTTATGCACTCTGTGCCTGTTTTCAAAGAAATCCTTCCTTAACAACAACCTAGCTTTCAAAATGTATTGTCTCTACTCTACTGAACAAGCTAAGCAAAACTTTTAAATTAAGCTTTCTCAAAATGGCCAGTATTATATTTAGTAGTCATCTTGAAGATTTCTAAAAATATTTAAAGATTGTAAGATAAAAATAATTTTATTGGCTGATCTCATTTTTTAAGACTCTACAAAATGTTTAAGTTACTGATTTCTGTGAGGTTTTATAATGGATATTGCAAAGGAAACAAGTGAAACTTCAGAGAGATCTCTATTGTCATTAACATGTAATTATGTTAATGAGACCTAGCTTCCATTAAATGAAAACTATACTCATGGGATTAATACCTTTTCATGTAGTCACAAAAAGTCAAAACATAAATAAACTAAATCACTTTTATTTAGTTTGTTGAAACTTAAGCCAAGAAATTATATTTATAAAAAAATAAACTACAGATTACATTGTTAAGTCAGATGTGTAGGTCTCTAAACTGATAACTTCTGAGCAGTTGGTAAGGTGGACAAAAATCACATAGGCATTCACTGTCCTATCAAGGGATCCATAAAGAAATGAAGAGAGATCCATGTGATCAGAAATCAACAATTCTTGAAGTAATCTTTTACTTCAGGCAATTACAGGATGAATCATTATTTTAAAAGACATGTAATTTGTAGCTCATTTGAGGAAATAATGCATTAAAGTAGCAGGCTAAACACCCGTCTGCAAACACACCCTAAATAACATGCTGGTTTTAAACAGAATTTTTAAGAAAGGATGACTTCTCAAGGTCACTGCTTAGAAACAGTGCTAGATGGATTCTTAAGAATCACAATAAGCTTCTGGGATATGTACTAAGCTTGATATTTCATGTTAGTTTTGAGCAAACATGTGAGTGTCCTTTCTATTTATACTTGTTCGCACTTTTTTAAGGGAAGACAACCACACTAAAGTGAAAATCATTTCAAATTGACTTCTACCATTTTGGGAGGTCTCAAGAGGACAGAAATTACCAATGTGCAAGGGTTTCCTTAACCTGACAGAAAATTTCACGGTTGATATTCTCCTCTAATCAAATAAATTCATGGTAGATTTTTCCTTGACCTTGTGGTACTGTATCATACAGAAAGTTGAATTGGAATTAAAGGACTTTGGAGTCTAAATAGCTAGAAAAGCCACAGGTTTAATTCTGGGATATAGTCAATTCAATGAGCATTAACCCGTTTTATGTGGTTATGTTGTACAACTGCCTGACAGATAGCAGATTCTCAGGGAATAATAGTTGTAGTATGTATTATAGTGATTTTCACCTGACGTTCCTCAATGGTTGTGGTGAATTTAGATAGGTCTATTTATTCTGAAAAGGCATGGCTACCATCTAATAGAAAACACTGAGTTATTTTCTTGCTTACTAGCAACATTACTAAAGAAGCTAGCTGGTTATTTTACAACAGTGAATCCATTGACTTTAAGCTGTTTATCAAATGTCTATATTAGTAGAATACTAGACACCCCACATTCCTAATATCAATAGGTTTTAGATTATTTTGAGTATCCTTTGGAAACTAGATATATGAAGAGAGTCCTGGACATCTACTAGTAATAATAATAGTAGTAATAATAATAAAGCAAAAATAATAATAAAGCAAAAATAATAATAAAGCAAAATAATAAAAATAAAGCAAAAGTAGTAATAATAATAAAGCAAAAACAACTTCAATAAATATGTACAGTTTTTCTAGGTGTTAAGCATTGCACTTAACATAGCCTAACCCACCAAATTATTCCAATAATCCTATGCAAACAACGCTGTTGCTATTGTTCCTATTTTATGTATGAGAAAAAAAAATCTAAGTTCAGGGAGACTGAATAACATGCCCTAATTTGCAAAGACAGGAAGTGATAAAGCCAAGTAATAGGACTTATTTATTTGGGCATGTGGGTATCTATGTTTATTATGTTTAAATACAGGAACACTCAACAACACAGCAGCTCTATACACATCAAACTGTGACTATGATGAGACATAAAGGCCCACAAATTATTTCAGACTGAAGAAGAAAAAGAGGCATGGTGATTCGTATAGTTTTCAAATGTTTCTCAATGTTTCCAGAAGCCACGTGTATGGAAGACTTACTTGGTCACCAGCCTGTGGTGGTACTGGAAGGTCATGGATGCTGTCAGATGCGGGCCCAGTACAAGGAAGCTGTGCCACTGAGGGTGTGCACGTGAAGGAGACATAAAGGCACAGGCCCTTTGCTCGCTCTCTCTCTCTCTGTCTCTCTCTCTCTCTCTCTCTCTCCATCCTGGATGTCATGAGCTCAAAAGACTTTTCCATGATGGTGTTCTGTGATGCCCCAAGCTTATCACAAGTTTCCATCTCTGGAACCATGAGCCAAACAAACCTTTTCTTCTTTTATGTTGATTTTCTCAGGTACTTTACCACACTAATGTAAACCTGACTAAGGCAAGGATTGTTTAGGATGAAGAATGCTCAGTAGAAGACTGCACCAAGAAACATATACTATAAAAAATGTCACTGGGTTTATGGGAAAAATTTTTGTAAAATCTATAAATTTGGTAATATAATTTTAGCAGTATTGAATTATCTGATTGCTCATGGAATGTTTGATTCCTCTAAAAAACCATACACTGACACTGTAACCCTCAGTGAAATGGGATATTGGGATGGCAAGCTTCTGAGAGGTGATTAGATTTAAACAAATTTCTAAGAGTAGCCACTACATGAAGCAGTTAGTACCTTTACCAAAGGGAGCGCAGAAAACCTCCTTCCTATTCCAACATGGGAGGACGCAGTAAGCGAATGGCTGTCTGCTATATCCCAGGAAATGGCTCTCCCCACGCACTAAGTCTGCCTGACCCTTGGTCTTGGACTTACCAACCTCAAGAAGGTGAGAAATAAAATCCCATTTATAAACTACCAGATTATGGTAATTTGCTACAGAGATCAGAATGGACTATGGCACTGATGATTTTTATAATTGAAATTATTTAGTTGAATGCTCTTGCTCTTTAATAATGTGAACACATTTAGTATTAAAGGACATGATATCCTCAGCTAAGATGCACACACAGGTGTACACACGGGAGGAGAAAGAATAAAACCACAGAGCGAATGTGGCAAAGTTCTAAAGAAAATGGGGCAAAATGATTGACAAAACTGAGTAAGATGCACACTTTTCACTTTGTCCAATAAATTCAATTATACAATGTTTATTCAAAAGACTTAGATGTGGATGGAGCAACAAAAATGAACAGAACTACATCAAGTTAAACTTTGTTTCTTAACAGAGAAAAAAATCAACAAAGTGCAAAGGCAATCTACAGAATGGGAGAAAATCTAGATCAGGTACTCTTCTGACAGAAGATTCATATTTAAAATAGGCTTAAAAAAATTCTACACCAGGAAAACCAAATAGCTTAATCAGTAAATGGGTAACTGAATGAAGTAGAGACTTATCAAAACAAGTACAAAAAGCTAGTAAATATATAGAAAAAAATGTTCGATATCTTTAGTTTGGGGATCTACAAATACAAAGTATATTGAGATTATATTTTAGCCCAGTCAGAATGATTATCATCAGGAATACAAAATACAATAAATGTTGGCACCACTGCAAGGAGAAAAGGAAACCTTATATACTGTTGATGGGAATGTAAATTAGAGCATCAGTTATGGACATGAAGGTAGAGTTTCCCTCAAGAAAACTAAAAATAGAACTACCATATGCTACAGCTATACTATTCCTTAGCCTATGCCCAAAGAATTAGAGCCAATGTACAATAAGTTCAAGGGATTACAGATGAGGTACAATAGGGACACTTGCATACTTGTGGGGTTTTTTGTGACACATTTCAGAATAGCTAAGATACGGGAACAGCCTAGGTGCCCATGGTCTTTTGAGGAGATAAAAATCGTGGTGCCTATAAAGAACAGAGTATTATTCAGCCATCAAGAAGAATGAAACCATGTCATTTGGAGGAAAATGGATGGGACTGGAGATCATCAAGATAAGCTAAATAAGCCAAGCTCACTAAGACAAGCATACATATTTTACCTAAAATATAGAATCTAAAAAGACAGGAAGAGAGAGAGAGAGAGAGAGAGAGAGAGGACATGGGAGTAGAAGGGAATTATTAGACTAAAGGACAGGAACAAAGGGGAGGAAAGAGGAGAATGTAAATGACTGTAATGAGGGATTAGTTGTGATCAAAACATGTAATATACATGTGCAAAAATGGCACAGTGAAAACAAATATTTTGTATATAAGGACAAACTCAAATATTTTAAAAACTGGCTTATCCATTACTTTAATACAGTATTTTAAAAAGTTTTTGTTAGACCATGTTTGCAGCACAGTGTTTGCTGCCTCATGTGGAGAGGGCACACGTCTGTAACACATCTCAGTCCCTCTGTTCTTTCTTTTTCCCTCCATCCACCGCCCTCCTTCTCTTGAAAGAAAGACCTGTCTCTCTACTTTGCTTTATCTATCCTTTATTTTCTCTTTATTAATAATTTGGATTTCTTGTATAAAAGAAACCAGGCAATGTTTGAGCTTGTATGTCTGGTTTATTTCACACAACATTATGGTCTCAAGCTGCATCTCTTTTCCAACACGTGACTTAAGCTTTTCTTTATGGCAGTAATACTCCACTGGGTGTGAATACTGCATTTTCTTTATCCATTTATCGGCTGATGGACATATAGGCTGCTTATAAGATTTACCTACCATGAAATGTGCTGCTATAAATGAGGATATGTGTGTATCACTGTAATGTGTCTTTAACTTTCTCAAAAAGATACCTAGGTGGGGAATAGCTGGGTCAGATGGAATTTCTCTTTCACTTTTTGAGTAATCTCCATCCTGATTTCCATAGTGGCTGTACTAGCTTACATTCCTCCCAGGAGTATAGAAATGTTCTTTCTTTCTGCAGCCTCTCCAATATTTCCTATTATTTGATTTGTTGATGATGGGCATTCTTTCTGGTGTAAGATGGAATCTCAGTGTGGTTTTAATTTATATTTCTTTAATGGCCAATGATTTCAATATGTTTTACTGTTATAAACTCACAAGGTGAGCTGTGCCATGGATTGATTCTTGCTTGAAAACCATTAACAAGAGAAGTACATTGATGGACAAGTTACACAAAGAGATTCTCCTTCAGGTTCTTCTTTTAGGCAGTGTCAACCCCTGATGTATGCATTTAAAATAGAGAATTTCAAACACCTTTCCCTTTTCAGGATATTTGGTAAAGTATTTTTAGTCTATTGTCTAAGTATCAAGAAACAGAGTTTTTTCCCATTTGAGATAGGTTTCCACTATGTATTTCAAACTGGCTTTGAACTCGTTCTGTAGTCCACAGAGACTTTGAACTCATGACTATCCTCCTGCCTCAACCTCCCATGTGCTGAAATTACAGGTGTGTACATATACCTGGCAACCTTCTTCATTTGTATGTAATTACAGACATACCTGTTTAATAAGGTATTTTTCCCCTGCAAATAGCAAGTTGATGTGAAGATTAACAACTATGTGAAAGGGATATTTTTCTTGCCCTTTCAACTTTGAATTCCAGTTTGATGTACTCAGGCTGGCCCAGCGGATTTTCAACACTGTAGATCTGAGAAAAGCCCTAATCATCTTGGGTCCCAGCTGTGGCAAGATGAGCTATGTGATTACAGAAGGTGACTTACTATTTGAATGTCCATGTCCTCATCTATGTATGGGAACAATGATTATCTACATTGTACCACTGAGCAAGTCAGAATTGATAACTCTTTGAAGCAATTGGCACTTTTAAAAAAAGTACAATGTATTTCCATTTTTAAAAGGTTGATCTGTGGGTGTAAATTACACTTAGATGAGATCTAGAAATTATGGTGTGCTGTGGCAGAGTGAAGCGAACATAGATAACAATAATGAACTGCATATTTTAAAAAACTAAGGAAATGATTTTGATAGTCTTCACTGTAAAGAAATGATATTTGAGAAGATAAATATATCAACTTATTCAGCCATTACTCAATATTTGCATGAGTCAAATCAGGTCATAGTACTCTACTGATATATATAATTTTTTTTCTGTTAGTAAAAAATAAATTTTAAAAAATGAAAATAAAATTTACATTTTATTCCATTTTATTTAACAATTAAATAAAATTTAATAAATAATTATATACATAAGAAATAGAATGTATTCATATATTTATGATAAAAACTTTATGATTAATGATAAGAATATGAAAATTTATTCTCCAAATTTTCTGGATACCATTCGTCTCTTGATGTGTAAGCATGGGCGTGTATACCTCACAGACCAAATTCCAAAGGGTAAAAAATTAAAGTTTACTTACATATACATCCTAATGAAAGTTGGAAGATGAATTTTGATAGATTACATACAATAGGAAAAAACATTCAGTACTTCATAGTTTTGTTAGATCTCTGCTCTAGACCTATTACATCATTAGTACCACTTAAGTAAAGATGCATCCTTCATACTTAGGCATAATATAAGGCAATGTTTTACAGAGATAGAATATAGTATAAGTATCCTTCTAACCAGGTAGTAGAGATATGTAGAATTCATATTATGATTAAAAAAAGTAGATTTAAATTAATGGAACACTAAAATTCTTTTCTTTAACATTGGTAGACATGATTGTCTTAGCTTCCAATTAAGGCATAATTGGATGCAATCAAATCTTTTAACAGTCTGAATATTAACTGATTTTATAATCGTTTTATTCTTTATTACCTTGTTTTCAAGTTATTCAGAGACATAAAACTTACAGGCAGTAGCTATCATTCACATAAAAATACACATTCAGAACCTAGGGCAGACATTACTGATCGTATCTTTTAGTAGACATTTCTATTTTTGGGGGGGTTGGTAGAAGGAATTCAAATATTTGTTTTGATACACTGTTCCCAGGGATGGATACTACCTGGTTTTAAGCACTTTTGCAAGGGTCAGGTGATTCTTTTTAATATTTTAGATTTATTTTTTATGTTATTCTTCATTCAAGAGTGCTTCTGCCAGCAACTGAAAATGTCCCCACACATTGCCACAGGTCCTTTGGAAGGGCAAGGGGCGCTCAAACGTGTTTCCATTGGAGAACCACTGCTTATACCAACTCTGGCAGCTCAGTTCCCCTGGGAATGAAATGACCAGCGAGATGCAAGGAGAGACACCCAGGGTTTCTTGGGCAGCTTCCCAGAAAAGCCATGGGAAGGTTTCCTCTCTGCATAGGCTGCTGTCCCATGAGTACATGGGGCAACGGCAGGCTTCACAGTGTTCCATAAGAAAACTCTAAATAATCTCAGAACTGCCAATTTACAGTTTTGGCTTCAGTGAGCCTCTATTCTAACCTTAGCCCACCAACCACGGTGTTCACTCACGGTTCTCATAAAAAAAATCCAGGCGTCTTTCCTTTATTCTACAAGAGAAAGCTGGATTTCCCTGCCCTCCGGTATTTGAAACTGAGGCGTATTCATGTGACTTTCTTTGCTCAATGTAACGTGTGCCACTTAGGGGGCAGATGACTTTGGAAGTCTTTTCTGCTTTGTAGAGATAAAGTCCACATCTGGCTGGGTCATTCAGGCTCCCTGGACAAGCATCCATTCCAATCTGCACTGAAGACCTTTAACACGCAAACGATAAACCTTCTGGCTGGCAGCTCCAGAGAGCTGGAGCTATTGCAGCAGTGTTACTAAATACCCCGTGACTGATACATCTACCTTAAACCACTTGCCAAAGAGATAAATATCTTTCAGCCACTTGTGTTTGAATATTTTAATTTCCTTTCAGATGTAAAGATTAATACTAAAAGCTGTAATATGTTCAGTGATTTTCTTTCTTAATTTTCTAAAGAAATATAGATGGTATTCCCCAAATTGGTATGATGTGTATTGGTTTAGAGCAATACACATTTCCACATTCAACCATTCTATAAGCCTTTTCATGTTACATATATGTACTCAGAAACACAAACACCCACATCTTCATTTCAGTCTAATGAACAGAAACTTCATAGAATAAACTAGCCTTGGATTTGTTATATGCAACCAGAACCCTCGTATGTCTATTTAAATTGGTACTTGGGCTTAAGTAATTTGCTTGGGTGTAAGATTTACAGTTACTATAAATGCAAAGGCCCAAGATCTTTAGGGATATATTTAAGCTTAATATAACTGAATCATTAATTCAGTCACCCAATAGTTCACCGATTAGCTGTCAAATGCCGACTAAGTATTAGGCAATGCACTTTAGAATATTTTCACATACACTGTCCCACGGGCCTAGATTCCAGCATGAATTCCTCCTCCCATGGGAAGAAAAATTTTCTGGAGGTCAAGATAGCTACTTTAGACTCTCAGTACTGCCACTTTATGACATGTTTACTGCTGGAAGATCTTGTGATATACAGTTAACAATGGTAACAAGGAAAGTAAATGCCGCCACTGTAAGCTTTGAGCTCTGCTTGAAATTAAATCATGGTGTTGTCCCTTATAAGCTGATAAGCAAATTGCTTAACCTTTCTGAACTACAACGACATCATTCTAACACACCTGTGCCACAAATTTACATCACGTACACTAAGCACCTGCCCCAAAGCTTAGTATAAAATAGGACTTAATCAAGGTCCCTATTTCCTTTCTCTGTGGCTCTTGAAAATCACATTTCCACTTTCTAGCATTTCTTACTGGTTTGTAAACTGAAAAATAATTTTTATGTAGTTAAACATGACTCAGCAAAAGGTAAATATGAGCTGAAAATTAAGGAGGGTTTTCCTGTATTTCATGTTTATCATTGCATTTTTCTTACATGTAGTTATCTGATTTCTTTTCCTTGAAACATTAATATGAATGCAATGTGTATAGAATAATACAAAAGTAGAAAATCTTTAATCTCACATGTCACAAGAAAGCAATTTACAGGATTGGAAAAATTTTTAGAATGTTAAAATCCATGTTATAGTGCGACAAGGATTAAATGAGATTATACATACAATGCAGTTCAGTACTGGGCACAAAGTAGACATTAAATAAATGGTAGCTTATGTTATTTCTGCCACAAGCAACTCAAATTAAATGCCAGAGTAAAGACTATTTCTGTTCAAAAGGGACTATAGATACAAAAAATTAGTAATCTAAATATATCAGAAGTTATGATTTACTAATATGTTCACATTATTAAAAATAGAGGCTAATGTCATCCAAGCTTCTGACCACACACAGCCAAAAGTGAGTGGGGAAGAGGAAGGGAAGGAAAGCGAACCTGTAAGAAGGGAGGCTTTTTAATAAAATTGATGGAACAGCTGCAGTGACGGCATGGAGAAGAACCAACAAACAGTTCTCCTGATAGCAGTTCATCGCAGTGTGACTAAGTCTCTTGGAAGAGCATGTTTGCCCTTCACAGTAAGAAAGCCAAGATGGATTAAGATTTCAAGCCTTAAACATCACTTGGCTTAATATATGCAAGCCCAATACTCTAGCTTTTCAACTCTCTAAAGTAATTAAACATAATTGCAGGCAGTGGAAAAACAAAAGGAGGAGTAACACTTTTAAAACCATGGATATTGGTTTTTGATATATTTATATATACATATGTGTGTTATATTTGTATAGCATCACAAACACACATGCACACACTAATATACCCAGCATATACATATGTAGATAGATAACTGTTTAACATCCTGCACACACATAAATTCTATAAAACAAGCTGGAATTACATGTCACAGTCTCAATTCTTTCCAGAAAAAGCAACATTTATGTGTTTTTCTACAAACCAATTTGCATCTGATGTTTTCTCATTATGTCCAACCTATTTGAGACTTAGGGCATTGTGTTTCCTGTGCATCATTCAGCATTTGCATACCTACATACTTTTATTTGCACACCTATACACTTTCAAAATGAATATTGCATTTTAATGTAGGATAGGGAAGGATGTTCTGTTTGATGACTTCGCAATATGTTTTCTACAAAATGTAAACATCCCAATGCAGAACAGCATTAAAACACATTTTCTTCCCAGCTTGACTAGGTACTGAGCTCTGTGACTGAGCTTGGGAAAGATGAATAAATAAACATCTGTATTAGTCAAGTTTGCATGTTGCTGTTTATGATTTCTGCTGTCATTTCACTCTAGAGTTAGGAACAAAGAGATGATAATTATTGCATCAATGACATTTTAAACATAATTGTTATGAATTCATTATTTAAAACTTTTATGGAAAAGAGTCAAACAGAATTTCATAACAAAATGATAGGAGAATAACAATAGTTAATACATTACATGTTGCTATCTTTAAAGTAGTTGATGATGATACAAGATATGGGCATAAAAATTTCTCCGATAGATGTTGGCACAAACCTTCCTTTTTAGTGAACTAACAGACACTAATAGTATAACTGACTTGCACTTTTTGCCTTTTCCCATCCCCTTTCACCCAACCTAGTTCCTTTTTCCTTTTGAACAGTTTCTTCATGTTTCACAATGCCTGTTGTACATTTTAGAACTTATTCTTTCAATTTCTCACACAAGGCAGATAATATGATGTTTACACATGTGAGCCTGATTTATTTCAATTATGAGTATTCATAAGTGACTCAATTTGCATTCAGTCACCTATAAAAGTCTTGAGTTTATCCTTCTTTATTGCTGAGCAATATTCCACTGTATAAAAATACCACATCTTTTTTATCTGTTTCTCAGTTGATGGGCATTTTGGTTGCTTCCAAGATTTAGCTATTACTAATTGTAATGCTATAAATATGGGTGCACATATATTTCTGTGTTATGATTTTTTAATTCTTCTGAGAAGGTACCCAGATAGAAAATAGCTGGATAGAATGGGACTTTTAATACTAGTTTTTGAGATATTTCCACACTGATTTCCACAGTGGTTGCACTAGTCTACAATCTCACCAACAGTGAAGAGTCCATTTATACCCCACAGACACTACAGCATTTGTTATTGATTGATTTCTTGATGACAGCCATTCTTTCTGGGGTGAGATGAAATCTCAGTGTTTTTTTTTAATTTGTATCTCTCAAATTACCAGTAATGTTGGTCATCTTTTCATATATTTATTTTCCACTTGTGTTTCTTCATCTGAGAAATTTGCATTCATTTTAGATGCTCATTTTTTGATTGGTTCTTTGAATTTGAGGGGCCTAATTTTTTTAATTTCAATTCTTCACATGCTCTAAATAGAAGTCCTTTGTCTGAGGAACAACTTGCTAAAATTTTTTCCCACTCTAGGTTGTCTTTTCACTTTGCTGGTGATTTCGTTTGCTGTGCTTTTTAATAAGATATCATTGGTTAATTCTTTGTAGTATTTCTCATACACTCTGGGGTTTTTTCCCCCATGAGTTCTCTGTCTGCACTTATGTCTTCAAGATTTCTTTTCCAGTAGATTTAGTGTTTCTGTTTTAATATTTATATCTTTGATGAATTTTGACTTTAATTTAGTGCATGATGATAGACATGGGTCTTATTTTTGTCTTCAGCATGTAGAGAGCCACTTATTATAGCACCATTTATTAAAGAGGCTATCTTTCTTCAAGTGAATATGGTTGACCCCTTTGTAAAAGATAAGGTGGCTGAGTGTATTTGTAGTTGTGTCTGCATCTGTTCCACTGATCCTCAGATATGTTTTATTGCCAGTACTGTACTGATTTTTACCATAGTAGCTTTGTAGTGTGATGTCAAGTCAGGAACTGTGATGCTCCTGCTTTGCCTTTGTTGCCCAGAATTCCCTTTGCTACTCAGAATTGCCTTCACTGTTCTGTCTCTTCTGGTTCCAGATAAATTTTATGAATATTTTCTCTAGTTGTATGAGGTACGCTGATGTTATTTTGATGGAGATCACTTTAAATTTGTATAATAATTTTGGGAGAATGGTCATTTTCACTATGTTGTTTCTTCCTATCCATAAGCAAGGGATATCTTTCCATTTTCTGAATTTCTCTTCAATTTCTTTTTTCAGAGTACTTTAATTTTCAGTGTCTAAATCTTTTACTTTCTTTGCTAGATTGATTCCTAAGTATTTCATTTTTTTGGTGTTATTGTGAGTAGTGTGGTTTCCCTAATTTCTCTCTAAGTAAGTTAGTTGTTTGTATACAGGAATATTATTGATTTTTGAGTGTTGACTTTGTATGCAGCTACATTACTGATTTTTTAATTAAATCTAGAAGTCTTTTGGCAGAGTTACTGGGATCTTCTATGTAGAGTACCATGTCATCTGCTAATGATAATTTAACTTGTTCCTTTCTTATCCTTATTCCTTTTATGTCTCTCTTTCTAATCGCTTTGGTTAACATTTCCAGAACTATATTGAATGGGAGTCATGATAGTGGACATTCTTGTCCTGTTTCTGATTTTAGAGAGAGATTTTGGTTTTTTGACCATTTAGCATGATGTTGGCTGTTGGTTTGTCATAGATGGCTTTTATCAGATTGATATAACGACTATATATGCCAATTTTCTGAAGGATTTTTATCACGAACAGGTGTTGGACCTTGCTAAATGCTTTTTCTGTATCTATGGAGATGATTGTGCAATTTTTTGTCTTTAGCTCAGTTGATATGAAGCATTATATTTATTGATTTACATATGTTCAATCATCCCCAATTAATGGGATGAATCTCACTTGCTTATGGTGTATAACCTTCTTGATGATTTGCTGCCTTCTGTTTGGCAATATCTTATTGTAGGTTTTTGACTCTGTGTTCATTAGGGACATTGGCCTATAGTTCTCTTTTTCAGTTGGGCCTGTCTCTGGCTTTCTTGTCAAGGTAATACTTGCTTCCCAGAATGAATTAAGGAGTGTTATTTCCTTTCAATTTCATTAAAGAATTTGAGGAATGTTAGTATTAAATCTTCTCTAAATTTCTTATAGAATTCAGCAGTGAATCTATCAGGACTTAGGCTTTTCTTTGTTGATAAATTTTTAGTTACATTTTCAATTTTATTGATTGATATTGGGTTATTCACAATTTTTATATCTTCTTGATTCAGCTTTGATAAATCATATGCATCTAATTATCTGTCCATTTCTTCTGGTTTTTCATTCTATGAGAGCAAAGATTTTCAAAGTAGGTATAGACAATCTTCTGAATTTCTACAGGATCTGTAGTGATTTCACCCTTTTCATTCCTCAGTGCCTGAAATTGAGTCTTTATTTCCTGTTTTAAAAATAAGATTGGCTAATGGTTTATCAATTTTAGTTATTTTCTCAAAGAACCAACTCTTCAATCATTCTTCATATTATTTTCTTAGTCTCAACTGAATTAGTTTCTACTCTGATCTTTATAATTTCCCCCCTTTGTGGGCTTTGGGCTCAGCTTGCTCTCCCTTTTGCTAGTTCATGTTTATAGCACATAATGCTTACAACCCTTGTAGAAAGTTGGCATGTGCACATGATGCATTTTAACTCCTTTTCTCAACCGTTTTCCCTGGCCTTCCTCCCATCTTCACCCATCTCTTGATCCCCTGCCTTTTATTTTTTGCGTATATTTGCAGCACATAACACTTACATTACTTGTATGGGGTTGGTACATGAACAGGACACATCTTAATTTCTGGTGTGATTTTTATTTTTATTCAGACGTTAAAAGAGTGAATGTGAAAAATAACCCTGCCTGACTCCCTAGTGACTTGCTTTAATCCATCAATGCACAAAGCATTTACACTGAAATTGTCTCTTCCTGCTCCTAAAATGCTTCAACTGTAACTGAACAGAATGCTTTTTAAGTAATTTTTCTGAGTTATCTCAAATATAATTTAGAAAAACCAAGTTCTATCCCTACATAATATGTTTTTACTATATTTCAAAGTGATGTCAAAGCATGTAATTTCTGAGGTATTTTACATGATTATTTCATATATTTTTGTCAATAATTAGAATTAATAACATGATTTTGATTTTTTGGAACACATCTATGATCCTACCAGCTTTTAACACTAGCTTTTCTCAGCAAGACAGAGAACTTCTGTTTTAAAAATGAGATGTGATTTATTTAAAATATACACACACATTTTAAAAAGTTGGATAGATCGGCAAGGAGGTAGACTGATACATAGAGAGATGTCAGATATGCCCCTTGTCCTGAGTGTTTCATAGGATGTTGGCTAACACCTGTTGACTAAAAGGTGTGCTTTTTGCAAGATAAGAAAAAGACAATTACAGAAGTTTGGGGAAGGAGAACCAATAGAGCACGGGTGCATTCTCAGTGGGACTGATCCGAGAAAAGAGTTAATACAGAAGTGGAGAATCAGGAAACCAATTCTGTTGCCGACTCACATCTTGGAATATTAACGTGGTCACCTCCAAGGGAACAGAAACCCGTTAGAAAACTACTGCTCTAGGGCAGGAGCTGCTCTCACCAGCTGCTCCCTTCTCACTGATAAACACTGCCCTCTTTAGTTGGTCCACTGCACCAAGAGCTTTGCTCTGCCCAGGCCAGCTCCAGGGCTATTCCTGCAAGCACAGTGCTATTTCCTTGCATTTCTCCTCTGATTCATTGTCTCCTCCCAGGTGTGTGTTTAAGTGGTGACATTTTGGCTGTGTTATGTCAAGTTGGTTTCTTATATCCCTTCCCATAGCATACTGATCAAGTCAGTATGAGTATCATTTGTTTCCTCTACTATTTATCTCTACTTGAATTTATGTTTTGTTTACTTCTACTTGGTCACATCCACCTGTAGGTAGTAATAGTACCTACTTTTCTATGAGGGTAGCCCTCAGGACATGGCTCAGTGCTTGGGTTTGTTTCTAGATGTTCCTGCAAAAGGCTTATAAGTCATAGGTGGGGCTTTTTTCAGAGGTGTCTGAATCTAGAGTGTGTAATGCTGGCATTAAGCGTGTGTGATTACTATTCAGTGCATTGATTAGTTTGTGTCACCCTAATCCTGGTAGCCTACACCCAGTATGAGGCCTGAAGGAGGCTCCTCTTCTCCTTTGCTTGCTTGTTCTTGCTCTGTTCTGCTTGCCACAAACTGTCTGTCCTCTGTGACCTCCCTCTGCCACACCACCCTGCTTTGGAGTCAGCTGATTACAGACTGAAACTTCTACCTACTGTGAGATAAACAGATTTTTTCATCAGACCAGGGATATAGCTCAGTGGCAAAGCACCTGCCTGGCAAGCAGAAGGTCCTCAGTTTGATTTGTGATACTAATAAATAATTAAACCAACAAACAAACAAACAAACCTCCCTCCCTTTAACGTGGGTGTCAGATATTTTTACTCAGCAATGACAGAAAAGTAACTAAGACACTCACGATCTGGATGCTGTTGGTTAAATAAATCAGTGAAAATCTCTCAAACCACAAAAAAATGAAAATCAGTAACAATTAACTCTTCACTGATTCTGAGCAGAAAGTTGTGCAATTCCTTAATACTTTCAATGCATAAAACAACCCCAATTTTACTCTATACAGGGTTTCAAATAACTCGGACTATAAACTTTTCAGATACATTTTAATATACAATGAATCTTAAAATGCAAAATCAGCTTGTAACTGCTTTATAGAGCTCACTACGCACAATTATTCGGCTCTCATCTATTCAGCATACTGAGATGATGCAATATTGAAAGAATAAGAATTTGGTTAACAGAAAGCATAGCAGAATTAAAAGCAAAAGAGACTAAAATTATGAGATATGAAAAAAACCATAAAAAACAGGTAAACAAAAAGTCCCTGGCAGGGACAAATAAGAAATATGCAGAGGATATTTAAAATCTATCAACAGGAACAATAAAAATAGTTTAATGTTATTAATGTTTTACATGGAAATGTAAATAGTACATAGTCTTACTAAAATAGCCATTAAAAATATAAATTAGGGTAAAAGGAAGGTTTAAGTCACCAGTAATGGATATACTAATATGATTTGAATAAACTCTCATTAGCCCAATGGAAAAATGCCTGAAGAACTTAGCTTTCAAATGTTAGAAACACTTATAATGGTAATAAATTTCTACAAATTTAATATTGTGCCTGTTATAACACCTGAATGGATAGGAACTTTTATTACTTTTCAAGAATGTGGAAAGTGAGGCAAGGCATATGGTGATTTTTACTCAGATTTTATATTTCAGATTTCTCACATTATAACATTATTCATGTTATAAAAGTGATTTCTGGGGCCGGGGATTTAGCTCAGTGACATAAGTGCCTGCCTTGCAAGCGTGCAGTCTTGAGTTTGATCCCGGTATCAAAGGGGAAATAAAAAAAAGATTTCTTGTGATTTCAACTTATAAAAATACATGAGTGAGTCTGCTGAATTAGCTCTAGACAGAGGCTTGAGTTGCGTCTTCCCTTTCTCTGACTTAAATCAACTGGCCACTCTGGGACCATACAGCAGCCCACGTCTTCCACAAAGAAACAGTAAATATGTTTCCGAAATATAGGGGGGATGGAGGGAGCAAAATAAGAAAATAACTCTCAATATAGAAGTTTCTTGACCAATTAAATAAGCAGTATCTGTCCTTTGCCTGGTATTTATTACCCTAATGCACCATGTCAGTAGAATTTCCAAATTAAACCACTTTATTCAAAGTTATTTCATTTCCAAATGGCTTCGCAACTACTTTCCCCCAGATTAGCTTTGTGGAAATAAAATACCTTTTAAAATGGAATTCTCATTTCTGAGCTGTGCAGAACATCTTTAGGTTTAGAAAGGAAAAATTATGGGTTTACAGTACCTAACTGAAGAAATGGAATCTCTCTGACATAAAGTTAATACCTACCTGAAGTGAACCATGTCTTTCCCTATGTACATTCACCCTTTTAGCTATGATTTTACGGTGTACAGCAAAGATTTTTTATAGCTGTTTTTGCTACAAAGGTGACTTAATGCAGCCAAGTCAGTATGTAAATTTTATATACACCATTTACTATTTTACTATTTTAACTTATATAGATATCCATGTATAGACCACACATATTTTTCTGTGAGCAACAAAAATTCAGATACTTAAACCCTGTAAATGACTGCCTTCTAAGAATGTGGATACTTTGCAATGCATTTTTGTGGTGTTTTGCAGAAATGTAGTATAGTAAAATGTAGAATAGTAGTAAAAATTGCTAAAAAAAATCAAGATTGTGACCTATCACTAACTATTTATATAAATTCAAGTATATCATTTATTCTGTTTCCCATATTGTCTCATCTCAAAACTATTATTAATATAGACAATAGATACTATTTGGGAATGGTAGGAAAAGAGAAAGATACAGACTTTGTTATGAATCACAAATAATGGTGTGCAAATATGCAAGAGCATCAATAGCAGTGGTTGTGAGCTTTGCCAATGTCCCATTGGCTTGTCCTCTGTCTGATACATGTTCAGCTACTTTTCTCAAAATCTCAGTGCAGGAGATAAAGCCAATCCCATTTTACATACAGGAAAATGAATGAGAAGCCAGGCAATTTGCATCAAGTGACATGAGATGAGATTTAAATGCATAAAATATTTGTAATCAAGTCCTTCAGTCATTTATTATTAACCAGGATATAAAATATCTATTCTATTTAAATTGAAATCCATCCAATATCATTGAATGAATCTCATACTTTTCTGGTACATCTCACAGCATAATAATGTTTTACTTGTTTATGTGTGATACATATTTGTCAGGTATGTTTTCCAAAGTGCAACATTCCAGGTAAACTCATGAAAAAGAAGCAAAGTAAACATAAAAATCAATAAAGTAGGAAAGTATGGAAAACTTCATGGAAATTATTGTGTATAGATGTACAATGCTTAATATACACTTTAAATTTCACACTTACATTATCTTTGTGATTGTCTTACCAAAATATGTTTCAACTAGTTACATCAAATCTCTGTCCCAGCAGCAAGCAGATGGCATGCTCATTGGAGGTGACTCAGAGTGTTTAATAACAGTGCTATTTATAAGCCTTTGATAGATTAAGAGGAAGGCAAGGAATAATAAGGTAAACCTTAGAATTAGCTACACCTATAAGCTACCACTAAACTGAGGACTAAAGCAGCAAAAAAAGGAAACACCGAGACCCTCAAATTGAGTTAACACCTCAACCACTGATGGCTTGCAGAATCCGCAGGGAAGGAATCAATGAAATCAATAATTAAACCACATTCTGTACCTTTCTTCCTGTCTGATGGCGTTTTGCATTGGGCAAAAACTACATGAACTAACAAAGTCAGAGGAACATTTGACTCAATTCCGAAAGATCAAAGGAAGTTAGAGGCTGGTGGGGTAGTCCGGTATGGACAAATAGATGCTCCATCATAGCCACTACACTTCTATGAAAATAAACATTGGCCCAGTGATCTCAAAAGATTACTATTTATGGATGCTGAGGATACATAGCAGGGTCCTTACAAGAAATTTTACAGCACTGTGCAAAAGTCAAGGTAACTCTCCAGTGGTCTGTATGAATATACCTGGAAAACATGTTCAGGGTGATATTACATTCTTGATTCTAAGAGCACTGGAGACACACTCTGACTGCCTCTATTTTAATTATTCACTGGACAAAGCCAGAATTCTCTGTTATAGAAGGAGCAACACTTCTTCAGAACAAACTTCTGGGTGAGTACCTGTTACATGGTGTAGATTTAATATTAAACATTCTCATCTGACTTATTCTTAAACTGTATCTATAAATGACATTTATACACTTAGAAAGCATGAGTTTGTATGACCTATATAGTATTTTTAAAAACATCCAGACCCTTCCATTGGGACCAAATACTTCAGGACAGCAGACAGTACTTATTGTCACAGGAAATATTGAAGAACAAGGACTTCACTGCACCTCAGTTTCCTTAATTTGTAAAAATAAATAAAGTTGCGAATGCTTCCTGCATCTGACATCCTTTATTTTCTGTGTTCTTTGATCAGGGGATGGAGTGAGTGAAAGGTGATAGTGCTGAGACCAGAGGCATTATAGGATGGAAATCAACAGAGATTTAGGCAAAGAGCAAAATTTTTCTTTGATTTTCACCCCAGGAATTCCCTGCTTTGCTTCCTTTGTTCATAGTCACTCAAGAGGATAATAAGAACATCCTACTTAATTTCTCTACTTCTTCAAAGAGAAGAATTAAATTTTATCCCAGGGAAAAATTGCTGCTGGTTAAATAAAATTGCGAGTTTAACTGAAGAAACATCTTTACTTTCCTCATTATCTAGAAAGAGCCTCTAGGAAAAGATAGTGCACACAAATGTGCCCAGACACAATTAATAATAGATGAAATTGGTAATAAGACACACACCTTTCCAAGTTTGGATTCCTATGTGTGCTGTCCTCCCATTTGGGATTCTTTTCCTCATTTCCTAGTCAATTTATACACAGATCAAGTGTAGTAATTTCCTACCCTGGAGTATTCCTGTGGCCTTTTAAGCCTTGTTTGTATTTCTTTCTCATTAATGACTGTCATTAGTAATACTGTTCTGTTGACAGTGAAGTGTCCCTCTCTGAGATCTCACTCACATCCCCATGACTCTCCTACACTGTCAGTTCCATAAAGATAAATTGTGTACTCTGTTCATGAGTGTATTCCAGTGACCTGTGCTTAGTAGACATTAGAAAAAGATTGGAGAGTCATCGAGTGAGATGATCATCAGCTCTGCATTCTAGATGGATATGGTCTGGGAAGAAGTAACATCAAAAATTACATATTTCTAAGAGGACAATATGTAATTTATCAACTAGTGACTTCTTACTGTTTATTTTGTTTTATTTAAAAAATTCTGTATTATCTCTACCCTTTTTGTGGTTTTTTTTCTCTAAATAAAAAAAATTATATCTCTGTTTATACACAGAAAAATATGTGATTGATGCTTAACTTTTTTCCCTGGGGAAACACTTTCAAAGCTTTTACACTAAACCTGAGCTAGGTTTGTGCTCACCATTTCGATCCTAAAGTTCAGTCCCTGTACTGTTGACATTTAGGGCTGATTAGTTCTTTGTTGTGGGGAGCTGACCTGTGCATTTGAGGATGCTAAGAAGCATCTTGGGCTACTATCCACAGGGTGCTGACAGAAGCTGTCCCTATCCCCTACGCAGGGACAGGCATAACTCTCTCAAACCGTTGCCAAATGTCCCCTGGGGGAGAAAAGTCATTCTGGTTGAATATCGATGTTCCAGGAAAACCCTCACACATTCAGACTAATACCTAAATATAATGGCCTGTTAAAAGGCTGGCACAACATGTTTTCAATTCTTCCACAGTAAAAAGGGATGGCTTGGCAGGTTAGTCTTCTTTGTACAGCCCACGGAGAACCTTATTAATTCAAATTGCAGCCATTCTTACTAGTCTCATTTTATAGTTTTGAAAATATCTTAATCTGTAATCACTCCCTAAGGGATTTCGAGTAAAAATCAAGTCTTTATAAATTAAATAAATCAAGAAATAATAGGCCAGCATAGGTCAGCCTTCTAATATCTAAAATTTCACTCTGGTTCCCTACGCTTTTAATTAAGTCTTTTGCAGTTGGTTTTGTTTCTCGTCACACACCTCACTTTAATATGCCTATGCAAATTTAATGTACACTGAAAGCATGAAAAATAAAATTAGGCAAGGTCCTTGGAAAAACTCTCAGTGCAGTAAGCTGGGGATTTTCCTTTGGGTTTCAGATACTCAACACCTACAATACCTCCCCTGTGAGGAGAATAGGATAGTGTTTTAGCTAAATGGATTTACCCTTTGAAGACCCACTGCATAGACCTGCTGGGTGATAGTATAATTGTGTATGTAAAAACAGATCAAAGACAAAGTTGACCATTCTTTTAATGTAGACTATCCAGGCAGCTAAATTGGGCAATGCATTCAAAAATGCCTTTTTCTATTTTCTAGTTAAATACAAGATCACTTTTCAATGATTCAATTTTGTGCATGAAATTCACCCTCAATGTTCACATCAAATAAATGGTCGTATTAGGAATAACTAACATCTACTTTGGAGTAATAAGGAAGAAATAGTATGTAAATACGTGAATCAAATGGTCTGTCTCTAATAAATAATATGTAAATTTTAAGGCAAATTCATAAAACCACTAGGATATTTTATTTTTGAGACAATTTCCTGTATTTTTTTATTTCTTTAACAAATGCCAAACAAATGTGAAAAAAATTAATTTCTGCAGATGGAATAAAACTGATTTCATAATTATTTTACAAACACATAGTCTGCTTCTGTTCTTTATGTTCCTCTAATAATTTAATTTAAGACTTATGAGTTACTTCACTACAGAAATGATTTCATCTTTAACATCATTGCATGGGTATTATGAATCTCAGGAAAAGCAACTTTGAGGGGAAACTCTGAGGGAAAATTGTTTTAATTTTACTTTTGACCAATTTTCTTCATGTTTATATGATAAAAATATAGTTAAATTATTCTTTTAAAAATGTAAAATGACAAGTTGATTTCAACATGACCAGAGTTCATACTCATCTTCTTTGGTGTTGTATTCCTTGGTCTTTTCTTATTTCATTTTACCTGATGGATCTTATGTTTGTGTAGCCTACGCAAATTGCAAATTACTTACTTAAGCAGATTTTTCAGCTAATAGAGAGGATTATGGAACATATTTTCCCTGTAAAAATCTCAACTATTAGTGTCAGGTGCAGAGACTATTGAACAAAAAAATGTTTTTCACGAATCTGTACTTGCCATAGGTAATCAGTTTTTGATGGTCTAAAGAGATTTGTGTGCTGGTTTACATAATTCTGTAGTATGTGTGTGTGCATTTAAGTGTATGTATACATAGGTCTTTTCACAGATAATTTACTGCATTTCTGAGAAAAATATGCTTTTGATAGATCTAAGAATTGTGATGCTGATTTGGATGGTAAGGACTTAATTTACAGTGTCACATTTCCTTCCATCCAAAGGCCGGAAGAATGTTTTCTATCTTGCACATTATTTTTCAGTTGGAAATGTCAGTTTTTAAGGTTTTCTCAGGCAGCTATAGTGGAGAAGCACTGCTTCTGCAATTTTTAATGTCTTGCATTTATAACAATGTTTGAAACTGAAGAAACTAGATAAAGATTGGAAAAAATTGCAATGGCAAATATGTGAAACAGAAAGAATCTATCATTAACTCGATTTGTAGTTTACCTAGGCTTTTTACAGATGCAACAGGAATCCTTACATTTATCAAATTATTTTTCAGCTCCAAGTACAGAGGAGTGGGTCTGGAGATGTAATGTATCATGGATTTTTCATGAGTATTTCCCTTCTCTCAGAAAAACAAAACAGGAAATTCTACAAAAGTTAAGGTTCTTTTTTTTTTTTTCTATGCCTTTTTTTTTCCTCTGTCTCTCCCAGATTCACAGAGGATGAATAAAACCTTAAACCAAAATATGCTACATTTCAGGTTTTGTTTGCTGGCTTTTGAATCTTAAACCCACAGTGACTCTTCAGAATACAGAATGTAAAGAAATGTGGACAAATTTAGCATTCCTGACACAGAGTAAGCAACAAAATTTAAAGCCCTTCTCTTTCAGTCTTACACAATCAATAGTCCCGTTAGGTAAAATAGACTTTTCCAAGAGGATGTGATTAAGATTATAGACGAGTATTTGAAAGATGCAGAGGGGATAGGAAAAATTTACCTCTATTGCTGGTTAAGCTATGTAAAGTAGATTCTAACAAAAATTCAGTTAAGTAAATAAAAAATACAAAATCAAAGCAAAACAAAAGGGTAAATAAAAGACGCACTATTAACAAATGGCTATCCAATGTGTGTGGCAGGCCTATGGCGTGTGTGTAAGCCACATACACTGACCTCAAGACACAGTAAAATGACTTTGTCACCTGCCCTGGAGCCCAGTAGTGGGAGAGGCACACTCTTCACTGAACATTTCACTGGCTCACACATCCCCTATCGGAGGAAAGTGTACACTTGCCAATTTACCAGTCTTAGAATTTAGATATCTGAAAGAACGTTAATGTTTCTATTCCCCCTCCTATCGTTTTTTCCCTTTTAAGATTTCTGGTCGGTGCTGACAATACTCATATCATTCTCTGGTGTGGAGAAATGACCAGCTGTTATCTCTTTGTATGTTAAGAATTTTCTGTGTGAAACCTCGGTTCTACTTCCTAGTGTCACATCCATGTAGATGTGGAGCAGTTGTTCAACAACACGTCTCATTTACGTCTCTTCACGTCATCAAAGGGTCTCCTCCCTGCTTCCCGATGTTGCTGCGTCTTCCACTGACCAGAAGTGCATACTATGACACCGACCCTTTAACTTTCTGCTGCTCACTTTCCACTAAAGCAGAGATTCAAATAGCAGTTACGGATGATGCTGTGGAGATATCCTGTCCTTCTACTCACCTGGGTAATACATACGTTAATCTTAGATCAAACCAAATTAGTTGAGAAATCTGTAAATCTGTTTTGGAGGGTCATTCTTGTTACCATTCATTGTATTGTCATGATGTTCCTTGGCACTTCATAAGCCACAAAGGTGTGAAACACTACTGATTTTATTATAGAGACTTACTCTGTGACATCACATTTTTTATCAAGACCACAGGTTGGATTTCTTATAGGTTTTAGCCTGAAACCCTTGCAATTTATATAAGTAGGTTGGCTCTCTGCACTGTGGTTTTTAATCCTGTTTTCTTACTTTCTTCAGCTGCCAGAGAGTTCAGACAAATTTTCTGTTCCATTTTTGGCATCTTTTCAGAGAAACATCCCTGACTTTATCTTGTTTCACATTTACCTTCATTTTCATTAATATATTTTATCAGGTTATAATACCTGTATCTGATTTCCATAAGCCTTTGAAATATTTTTAGAATAAGACAAGCTATAAATACAAGAATGAATAAATGAATAAGTAAATGATGGAGGATGTGCAGAAACATAAATTAAAACATCCTCTGAAGGGAAAAGAAAAGGTCAAATGTTACTTGCAAAATCCTGAGATGTATTTGAAAGTTTACTTCATATGAAACAAAAGACAGTGCAGACTTTGGGAAAAGCATAGCAAACTTATTTTTAGCATGCTTTTCAGAAATGTTTACCAATTTTGTTATTTTTTAAGTGCCACGTTAACCATGCATTCCTTCCACTTCCTTAATTCTGATACAGAGTGTGAATGTGAGTCTTAGAGTTTCATACTGCAAGTTATCTTTGTGGTTTCTTATGAAATTTTCACAAAGTGAGTGACCGATATTATTCTTTAGCCTCCTTTCCTTGCATGCACATATATGCAAGAAAATCCAATTGTTTGAATTGTTCCAGTTTTAGAGTAATAAAAAGTATTGTGGCATCATGAAACCAATGGTTCTAAGTTACCAATTGTAATTGGTACTTTTAATTTTTTCCAAGTCCTTTTGCAAAATACAAATATTTCTCTACACTCAAATAAATGTAAGGTTAGTGGATTAGAAAAACCCATATAACAGAGAACTCAAAAACAGTAAATACATATGGATTTAACACATTTCTGTAAAGATATTTTTTGTTGATGTTTAAGCTAGGTTTTAGAATTACCATAGACATGATTGTTTGCAATAAAGATCTCTACCAAGATGAAACTTTAGTTTCCTTCCCAAATCTCCCTCACATTTAGGATGTGGTCTAATCTACTTTTCTTATTGCTGAGACTCAATTTCCAACACCAACAATTTAAAGGAGGACGGGTTTGTTTGGGCTCGTGTTCTGGAAGTTTCAATCCTTGCATAGTTTATTCAGTGTCCTTTAGTTGGAGGACTCAGACCATGGCATTGAGGAAGCAAAGAATGTGAAGGTAAAAACCGTAAGAGGGGACCCTTCTAGGGTATCCTGGTGGATCTGTATATCCAGACCAGGCCCACCTGGAACCCCACGTCTGATCACCTCCCAAAGGAACTGCAAGAAGCTTTAGGGAAGCATCTAAATAAAAACTGTAGCAAACACCAAAGTTTTTGTGCAGAAAATATCATGATTTTAAGAAATCACACTTATTTTGTGCTCCTTGCATTTTGAAATATTTATGTATTTTATTTATTGATTGCTGTTTCTCATTCATTCAGATATGGATTTTTAGCACTTTTGAAGTGAGTTTTATGAGAAAAATGAAGTTGCAAGAAAATAGAACTGAGGCAGATGTTTCGGACTGTGACTTGGTTAGGGGGTATCTCTGTTTAGTTTTGGGGGGAAGCTAAATTTCTCTGAATAACTAATGAGGAATCTGGGGTTCAGAATCTTGGAAGGCTATTTCTTGTGTGAAACACTATCATTTTTTCATTTATTTATATGCTTTTATGAACAATTTGAATATTCACTGTACAGAAAAATTTTTACTTTGAAAAATATATGTTTTTATAGCTTATTCAAAAAAACTTCTGGGTCTGACTTCTCTTCCTTCACTGTTTACTTTCTTGGCCATGTATAACTTGTTACAAGTCTGAGAAGAGTGTGCTAGCATGTTCTGATAATGAGTGATCATTTATAACAGTGCTATCGAGTTTTCCATTAAACTATTATTTTTTACTACAGATATTTTCAGTGCAGTTCAATACTGCCTATATTACTACAGATGTTCCACACACATAGAAAAACATCATCAATCCTTGCATGGTAATTGGGCCGTAGATGACATCGTGACTTCCCTGTGGTTCCATCTAACCCACAGGATGTTCTCCTGGGCCGCAGTGCAGATATGTCAACTGCCACTATAGCCTGAGAACATCTCGAAGGCATAAAAAAGTTGTCATCGTCTATAGGTCCCTAGGCCTTCCCATCCTGCCTTTCTTTCTGCCTCCATGGCCAGCAACGAAGACAAGAGGCTTATCCTGTGGTCCCTCCCCAGTTATTCACAATGCAGTGGCATTTTCATACACAAGTGTGACTCTTCTTACACTGGATGAGGAAAGTTCCCGGAGTGTCAGTAGCAGCAACATGAGATGTGAACCACCTTTCCTCATTGGGAATGTGGGTGGGGATGCAACAGAGTCGGAGGCCAACACCCAGGGTCAGAATGGAACAAGCTGCACCTGTGGATGTCCTAGCTGAATGACAGCAAATCCTTCTCCCTTCAAACCGGGGAATCTTTAGACTCCAAAGGGAAAAAGGTTAAAAGAGATTCCTAATACCATATTGTGTGTTTTGCATTGAAGACCTGATGTGGTCTCACAGTAAAAGTATGGGCTTGCGTGCTTAGTTAAATTTAAATGCAGGGAAATGAACCAAGCTCCACACTCTTGATGCTGTGACTATAAACGTTAAACATAAAAGCTGCACATTTTCATGCAGAGACCCACTGTACATCAATGACAATAAAGTGAAACAGAGAATGCAGAGGTGGAAGGCGACAGCTGAAGCCCCATGCACTTGGTCACCACCAGCTACTCTAATACACAAGGGAGCGAATTTACTCAAAGCTTATGTGACATGGCAAACTAAGAATTGACAAAGGTGAATCTACTCATTCCAGTGAATATTTACTACACCTATCTGCATGCAAATAACAGCTTCAATCATCAAGAATCTACAGAATGGTTATATTAATGTGTCTTCTTTGAGTGAAACAAAAAAGTAGAAATCAAAATGAAATATTCACCCGTCTACTATCTTAGCTAAACTAAGTGACTTCTTCATTCTGCATTCTCTAGATGAAAGTTTTGATCTGTAAGCAAGAATGAATTGTATAAATTCCCAAAATTGATCTGTAAGCAAGAACGAGTTGTATAAATTCCCAAAAATCACATATTATAGTCTGTATTGTTTTGTAAGCATTTTCCATCTTAATACACAAATTTCATCATAAGAATTACATAGAGATATAGGTATAGATATAGGTTTTATTTTTGGTACCAGGGATTGAACACATAACCTGACACTTGCTGGGAATTTGCTTGTGCCTCTGAGCTAAATCTCTGGCCCCAGGAATCATCTTTAATGGATCTTCCATTTCTTAAAGTCTATACTATTCTTTTATAACTATTTCCTCTTGTTGAACATTCACAATAGTTTATAAAGGTTCTTGCCAATTCAGTGAACATGTATAGAAACAGCCTCAGGGTTCAAATATATCCTGAGAACAAAAGGAACACATACTGCCTAGAATTCAAAAGGCAAATGCTTCCTTCCTACTTGAAAGAGAGCTCTTTCTCAGTACTTCATATTTAGGAGGTGAGATACAGTAACACCTTATGCAATATAAACATAGCTAGGTCATCAGAATGCACTTCTGTTTATAGCTGGCCAAATCATGTGATGTAACATTTGAGAAATATAAAGTTCAGAAAGAAAAGAAAACCCTTAAAAAAGTTATAATTTAGTTCTCATTTTAAAACATACATACTTCATTTTCACCTTCCTTTCCGTGGTCTAAATTATGAGGTACTTTATCAGCTCTGAAAATTAAGTATTGATTTTAAAGGCGTATTTAGACAATTTTTGCTAAGAAAGGAATTTTTGCAAATAGTCTGCTGAGTTTTCATTCAAGGGCATTGTACTTAATGCTTCCAACAGAGTATGCAACAAATGCTTGATTCAATATTTCAAGTTAAATTTTGTTTGAGTACAAAAATTATAGAATTTAAAAACAAAATGCTAATGAATAGGAACAGCTAGTGCCTGATTTTCTGTAACTTTATTTCAAAATTCTAAGGGGGAAATTTAGCTATAACACTTATAGCAAATTTTATATAAAACTTATTACCTTAATGCTATTTCAAACATAAAATACTGTTGTCTTTATTTTAGTGATAGTCTTTGTAAACTCTTTATGTAGCACACTGTATGAAATTTAAAATAGTTTTTCTTAGTATTTCTCTTAATACAGTTAATTACACATCTTTATGTACTACAGAGTAGGGTGAGTATAGTACAGAAGAAATCCTTGTGCTGGTCATTTTATCTTTTCAAAGATTCTAGTGATAAAAAAATTTTAAATTTATAGAAAAATTCAGGAAAGTTTGCAAAGAGTTCACATTTCCTCCATATCAGTTTCCTCTGTGATAAACATTTTAACTTATGTAGTATATACATTTTAGCCAGAGTCAGTATTGATATGTTATTATTATAGAATTTGAATGTTCTTCAGAATGCT
The DNA here is from genome assembly GCA_004027295.1 of Dolichotis patagonum. Lineage (NCBI taxonomy): Eukaryota > Metazoa > Chordata > Mammalia > Rodentia > Caviidae > Dolichotis > Dolichotis patagonum. The sequence continues at coordinate 149,389 of PVJX010001680.1, forward strand.
TAGGTTTTACCTCACGTCACTTTCACCCAGGACATCACATCACATTTACTCCCTTGAAGTCCTTTGACTCCGCTTGGAGTCAACATTTTGCAAATTTTTCTTTGTTTTTATGACCTTGACTGTCACGATGAGTATTGGTTAACTGTTTTGCAAAACATTCCATGTATTGAAACCTGACATTCCTTCGTTATTAGAATGGAATTTTGTCTTTGGAGGAGGAAGATCAGACAGACAAAAGTCCATTTGGAAGACAGATGCACTTACTATCAACAGACCAACTACTAGTAATGCTGACCTGGACTACTTCCTGCCTCATGTGCCTGGGAGAGTTACCTCTTTTTACCTACTTTATTTATTTGTCCTTTTTTACATAAGTGTGGACTCCTAAGAGACCAGTCAGTTGGGTACATATAACATGCCCATCAGATGAACTTGGGGGAGCCTCTCCTTCCTTCCTGGCTTTGTAAGTATTTGCAACATCAGGTTGTATATTTTCTGCCTCAAGTCATCTCTTTCTCTAAGGAGCCCTGAGTGCAGAAGAGGTTATTGTCACTGGGTGTCATTGATTCATCTTTTCTTGGCTAACAGAGGTAAGAAGTGTACGTGTGTGTGAAATATAACTCCCACGTGGAATGAGTTTTAATCAATCTTAACAAAACAGGCCTTTATTTTAACAGACATCTAGCCTTACATTCTCTGTGCTCTTGGACTTGCTCACTGTAATAAACAATGAATTTCAATTTTTTGCATTTAAAAGTTAAAAAATAGTAAGTTTTAGTAAACTTCTAGCATTCAAATTAAAAACTGGACTAATGAAAAATAATCATATTTTTATTAAGTAAAAATGGAATACATACTTCTATTATAAATATTTGTATTATCAAGCTCCTTTTGAACTACTGCTCAGTAGAAATTTTAGAGACAATCGCTAAGCTTTTGCAAATTGTTTTATATTGTAGTTTTGCTTTCCCCTGTCAGGATGGCAACAAACTAGTAATTCTGCAAAAGACCCAACTTATGTTTTGAATTTGTTTAGTCAATGAAAGCTCCAAAAATTTTGCAATAATTTTTTTAAAAATTTTATTTAAAGAGAAAAAAAGCAAAACAGAAAAAAGGGTAGAAATAATACAGAATTTCAAAAAAAACAGAAATCTCTAGCTGAAAAATTACATATTGTCTTCTTAGAAATAGTTGTTCATGTTACAAAATTAAGGCATACAAAGTGAACATTCAAACAGTGAGGCTGCAAACAGTTGTGTTCAACAATCCAAAAAAACAGTAATACGGTTATCAATCCTACACACTTAAACATACATGCAGTTATATCCTTTAGAGCACTTTCTTTCCCTCCTTTTGCTTTTTATGTCCATTATCTGTTTAGTTATATTATGTTTCTGCTTGCTCAGTATCTTGTTGATCTGTTTTGTTGTTGTTATTCCCTTTTGAATCACCTTATATAATTCTGTTGTTTTGTTTTTGAGTTTCTTCTCATCCATGTCACATGGATCCGCTTTGGTGGAGTTGGGAGTTTTTGGAGGTATTTTGTTACCTTGTTTTCTCATGTTCTATTTTTTTATTTAATTTTTTATTAACTTGGAGGTAGTAATACACAACAAAACAGGATGGAATAAAGCCAATTGAGACAGTGTAGTGAAATTGATACAGAACATCACAGCAGGTCACCGGGGAAACAGTAATAGTCACCATTGTATATCTCATTATCTTCACAATAGTTGTTCTTTCAATCAGGTATAGCAAAATCAAAAGAAATACATAATATTATAGAACTTCTCAAAACAGAATATTGAATATAGCAACACCATTAATCAGGACAAACCAAAATGGTGATAAAAATATCTGTCTTCAAAGAGATAGTCGAAGGAAATTACCCCCACTAGCTACTTTACATGCCTTCAAGCTCCCAAGAGATGCCAAGATCCCTGGATCCCACTTGCTAATGGGGGGAGGGAATGGTATGTTTGATTCTAAGCCCGCGCCCAATAGGCAGCAGTCTGGTTGCTGGTTTTCTCAGCGCCCTAAGTTCCAAAATGGCATGGATCTCAGGAAACACTGTTGCTTCTTGCTTCTTGCCCTGGGGTGGCCGTGGATTACCAGACCACAGCCACTTACCAGGGTGGCAGACTGTTTGCTTGGTTTCTCCAAAAAATTTGCAATAATTGAAGTGGTTAAAAGAAAGTGTTTCCAAGCTGTTGGATGTTGTTTCTGAGATTAATTTGTGTTCAACAGGAGTTTATTCTTCATTGAGTCAATACTATGGTTTTAATTGCAATTCATAACTAATATTGTCTTACATTTCAATGTTGACATAGCATCACACAGAATTGCATGTTTAAAAAATGAATTAATTTCAGTGAGCCCAAAGGGGATGAAATATTGCCAAGTGACTTGGAATAGTTATTTCTAAGGAGTCTCAGTAGTCTATAAGTAATATTTTACAAAATCAAATATTTTACCTCCTTAGAATTTTTCTTCTAAGGTTAACTATATTTCCAACTGGCTTATTATTGTAATTGATAGCATTACATGACAGAGTGGTAGGAATTTGCCAATGTGACACAAAACTCAAAGAAGAAGGAGGAGGAGGAGGAGGAAGAGAAGGGGAGGAGGAGGAGACCAGGTAAGTGATTTAAGTCTTTGAAGTGAAGGAAATGATGCATCTTTAGGAATTGCAGATGTAAGTGTAGTTTTAAAAAACATCTTTAAATACAAGGATTTTAAAGGTTTAAACTCCAAATCTACTCTTCAAGTTTTATTTTTTAAAAAAAGTTCCAAAGAAAGAAGGGTGTAGAATCTGGGTTAGACTGAAAAGCAGGAGGAATTGTGGCCATGTGAGTTTTGATGTGTGTATGTGTGTGTTGAAATTCCAGTGGTTTTACTGGTTAATGCTTTGTCTACTATCATCGGGGTTCATGAGTTCAGTGGGACATGAGTAGCTGTGATACAAATAGGAACGTACTTATACCAAAAATGTGGGAAACACTGGGTTAGAGAAAAGAAACAGGATTTTTTGTGGCACAATTTCAATACACTTCATGAATCTAAGAAAGTAGATTTCTCTATACTTACTTCATTAGATAAATAGATTATTCTATCACAGATGTCCTAAGATGTTCACGGATGGAGAGAGAAGAGTGAAT